>JAJIZL010029839.1:51126-73922 GCA_023969395.1 Amblyomma maculatum | reverse complement strand
AAAAAAAATGTTTCGAGCTCACTTCTTCTGGACGTCGCCGCTGGGCCCTTCGTGCTTGACTTCAATCGCGATGGGCTTGTCTTCTTTCTTGGGGGCGTTCTTGCGCGGCGCCTCGAGGGCCAAGAGTCCGTTAGGATTCAGGTGACACTTGACAGACTGCGGATCCACATCTTCGGGCAGCACGTAGCGGCGCGTGAACTCGCGTTTGATGTAGCATCCGCGGTCGTCCGACTTCTCTTCGTGCTTGCCGTGAATGACGACACAGTTGTCCTGTGTTTTGACGGTGATCTCCTCCGGAGTGAAGTGCCTGGTGTCAACCTGGATGGCGAACTTGTCCGGGGTGCAAGCGACAGCGGTTCCCTGCTGGGCGGGGCAGACTGCGCCCGACGACTGCTGGTGACGGGGCTGGATGTAAAACCGCTGGTGGTAGTAAGGAGGGTCGAACAGCTCACCGTCCAAGAAAGAGCCGCCGAAGTCGTCGTCCAAGAAGCGCCTCATCAGGTCAGCGGGGCCCCAGGAGCCGCGGTTCAGCAGTGGGAACAGAGCCATGACTCTTTGCAAACTTGTTGCACGAGCTTCGCAACGCAGAGAGCAATGCAAATCTGACCCGGCGCGCGGCGCAGACGCCGCTTTTAAACCGTTTCGTCTGCTTCTAGAAACGCGTTCGAGAATGCGCCAGACGCGCAGAGCAACGACCGACAGGGAGCAAACGAGTGATGCGATTGGTCAGATTATGTCACGTGCTGCACGCTGCCGGCGCCATCTCTAGAACGCCAACGCAACCAGAGAAGGAGAGGCGCTTGTTTGTTCCAGATTGTTCTCGTATTTTCGTCGCGCCTTCCTGTCAGCTTTCTGCTGGGATATTCTTGTTTGAACCGGTAGGAATTTGCGTGTAGCACTCGGTTAACTGCTCTAAAGGTCCTCACATTTCGTGACAGTGACTTCGCGCTCGCCTTCTGAGCATTCTAGGAATCTGATGTGGCGGCAATTTTGAACTCAGCGTCCCTGAAGGGCACCGCCCAACTATATAAATTGTTGTGCTACCTAGAAAACCAATACTTATTCACCTTATACTATTCTTGCTGCTACAGATGATCGAAATGAAGTATACTTTTTAATTATAACTCACCTGCTCATGTTTCTCGTCTTAGTTTGCGTAAACGGTTGTTTGAACGTGGAAAAGACTGATGGGACGGCTGATGACGGATCCTGTTCGGAAATAACTGCGCACGTCTGCATGCGTTTATTGGACACGTCGTTTTGGTCAGTACTGCAGTTTTCCTTATTATTTTCGTCTTTCTGTATCGCTAATGCTCACTTATCAAACTTCAGATTCTCCGCGGGAATTCTTATTCAAATTTCAAAGGGCAGGCCTGTTCAAAGTCGACAGGAGTGGTTATCAGCATTATAAGAACACGCAACCAACGGTAGGGCGCTTCAGATATCGCAGTTATGTTAGAAAGCTGGAAGCGCGGCGTTGTTGCAGAACAAAAAAGGCTGTGACGTCCTTTGTTCTGTCTCCCCTCCCACAGTTCTTCGACCACGTTCTTCATTTTCATCTTGAAACGGCCGGGTATTTTTCAATAATTGAGGGGTATAAATTCATGTTCTTATGCAGTCTGAGTAAACTGCGCCCCATTATACAGCTTGCGTAGAATTGGAGTGCTCATTAAAGCTTTTTACATCTGCTAAATGTATTTGTTCTTGCTGGCCCACTGAATATGTCAAAACTGTGACCTGAACATGTAAACACTTGATCAAAGGTAAACCTATACATGATGTGCGCTTAACGTATCTGGCTCCCAGTGCAGAGTGTCACCAAAGTAAAGACACTCAGCATTTATATAGATATACTGTGTTGAAATTGTCTCTAAATCATTCTACTGCATGAGCATTGACGTGCCCTAACTTACTATATCCTAGTACTGCTTTTTGCCCGCATCAGTCCACACACATAGCAGAAGCAAGATTCGTTTTCATAATAACAATGGGAAACAACTTGCTGTCATACTAGATTGTACGCACATTGGCTTGTGATATAATTAAGTACCCGGATAATGTTCGGGCCCAGAGCGTTTTAAATAACCAGGCATTACTCTGAAAATCATTCTTATAGTGCCACAGACGCATCTGTTTTGAACTGACGTATAGCTGCCCTCGACTGCAGGTAGTGAGGGGAGGATGTCTAATGATTTGGCATCGGCCGGCTCATTGAATACCTAATAAATGTCGCGGAAAGACAGACGGAGGGATTAACAGCCTATAGATACGTCGATCAATAATTAAGATATTGGTGACATGTTTTGAAGAAGTGATATTGTGTCTTCGTGGCCCAGTCCCTGAGAAAGTCGCTAAAGGAAAAAAAACAACAAAAGCTTCTGTTCATGTACAAACATCAATATTTTACTATATTGTCCCTGCATGACAGTCAGTATAAGTAAGGTATGAATTAGAAATGTGACGACTTGGTTACGAATGAACTGTTGGGTATGATCAATTAATAGTTTAGCATTGCAGTTTTCATGAAATGAATTGAAATCCATCTATTGCTCGCCTGCCGCGGTAGCTCAGTGGTTAGGGCGCTCGACTACTGAACTCAAGGATGCAGGGTCGAATCCCGGTCAATGCAGCCGCTTTTCAATGGAGGCGAAAAGCGAGGGTGTAAGTAGCCCGTGTACTGTGCAATGTCAGTGCACGACCCGAGGCTCGTATCAGGTGCTAATGAAGCGAGTCGTTGAGCTAAACCCTATGAACCAAACCAAACAAACCAGTTAGCAAAAGAGAATTAAGCGGCACAGGAAAACATTTACCGACAATCACTTTTGTTCCTAACGCGAAATTTGAGCGCAGCGCGTCAGCTGTTTCATCTTTTTCGATAGATTGAGGCAAAGATTTCGAGCAAGACAAGTATGCACAATTAGAGACAACTATTTTATTTTTCCCACATGTTCCTTCAAGAAATACTCCACTAAAAGTTCTTGACTGTCATGAAGGAAGCTTTGTGGTCGGAGAAATGAAGAGAGCAATTACGTTATCGGGAGGTTGCAGGGAGGCAGAGCGTGGGCCCATAGAAACGTTGCGTGGTGAAGATACTAATGCCACAAGCTGCAGACGAGAGGAACCTTCGCAAATATCTTAAACTGACTTGAAAACGCTGCAGCCAAGGTTAGCAAATGTCTCATCGAATTTCTGGCAATATATGTTTTAAAAGAAAATGAGGGTGGGCTAGATCCGGGCCAGGCCTTCCTCGAAAGCCAAGGGACGATCGGCTAGACATCCGGACTATCAAAGTAGCTGTATATACGCAAACTACATAAATATATGATGCTTTTCTCTGTGAGTGTGTGCATTCTCGATTACTGCGCATGTTATACGCTGCAGTTCGGTGTGGGCGCCCGCATTATTAATCAGTTATTATCTTAGCGGTGTGTACCATGTGTGGTCACGTCTTCCACTTCAGATCTGAAGCATGCCTTTCATAACGGGTTCACAGGAATGGAAAGACGCAGTATCTGCCACATTTGTTTCTGTGGACACTCGAATTACACCGTATAGGGAAGGAAGGAAAGTGGGAGTGAAAGTGGAGCTGTTTACGAGGGACAACGCCGACGCCGCAAAACCCAGAAACGGGTGCCAAAGAGCTGCGCTCTAGAACCATTTACTAAAGCTAGAAACCCCGCACGAGCAATAGGTATCCCATCAACTGTCTCTGCATCGCAAACATTTTTAAGCTACCTTAATTAGCACTGAACGTGTGGGTGATCGAAAATGATGCTCCTCCTCTCCTCCTCAACTCAACCCACGCCGGTACGAAAGAAAAACATTCACAGTGGCTTAGCTGTAGTTAAGCCTAGGAGATTGCGAAAGCAAGAGAGGTGAAGTGTCTCCAATGGAAGACGACACCACCTGTTAGACCACAGCGCACCTAGTGGGAGAAGCGCGAAACGCCCGGCGTGGCTACGAGCCACGCTACGCTGAAGAGCCGACTTGGTAGCCCAGCTCTCGCGCTGGTATGACGTCAGTAGTCACGTGGAGTAAAGCGTAACTACCGGACCACGCTATGCTGAATGCCCGAAACTTGGCGCTGTATTGCTTTCCTAATAAAAAAAAATGAAGAAAACAAGCCGCGATGGTGGTCAACTGCACCTTGTTCCACCCGCGTCACTTGAGAGAGGGTATCACATATGGTGGAGCATTTGTATTTAACTGGTTCGGGACATATAGATAATATAGTTAATCGACGTCGTCATCATTATTATCATCATCATCAGTAGCAGCAGCAGCCGTATTTACTCACTGCAGCGCTAAGGCCTCTTCCATATTCCTCCAATTAACCCGGTCCTGGGCTAGCTGCATCCACATGACCCCTGCGAACTTCTTAACATCATCCGCCCACCTAACTTTCTGCCGCCCCTGATACGCTTTCCTTCACTTGGAATTCAGTTTGTTACCCTAAGCCACCAATCCTCTCTTCACACTACATGTCCTGTCCATGCCTATTTCTTCTTCTTGAGATTACACTAACACTCTAATTTAATTCTCTCTCTCTCTTCAGCGCGTGCTAATTTTATGCATTGCCACTCCATGTCTATTCACGGGCAAAGAATAGCAACTTTGCCTGGTGACTCCGTTCGCAATGTCTAGCTCCCGCTCTTCCCCCCTACGCACACACACTCACACCAGCAACGTCGATTATAGTTGCGTCACAAGCCTTCGCATTACAGGACGCTTCCCCCCCCCCCCCCCTAAAAAAAAAAATGAAAGAAAAAAAAGGAGCCCAATATTTTCGCGATATCAATTTAAAGGGATCTATTCAAGGCACTTTTTATGGAAATTAAAACATATAGTGGCGGGGTCATCCGTTGTCCTGCTGCCACAATATGTTGTCCGCATTATAAACATCGCGATATTTGCCAGGAGGGAAAATATTCCCATTGGCACAGTGCACATGTTTTCGTCGTCGATAGAGCGAAGTTTGTTTTGACGGCTTCGCTGTGTGTACCATGTGGTCATCGCACCGGGCCAGTGACCTTGCCGCAATGCGACGGTTTATACCACGTGATCACAACCAACCAATCAGCGACCCACTTTCGCCATCTGCCTCCAGTTCGGTATCGATCGCGTGCTAGAGGAGCAGACGCTGCTGAGCTCTCCAAGCAGACGACGCCAGCGCATTGAGCAGACGGCTCACGGATTCTGCACTTCTCGGCAGCGTCTTTGGATTTCGTCACTAAGGCAAGATTATCACTTGTCAGCACGTTATACCAGCTCGTTTTCATATCCCGCAGCAGCGGCATACCACTGTTTTAACGCTACATGAAGTAGCTAAAAAGGAGATATTTTCCGAACGTTTTCCTTTCGTTCCATATTTGCAGATGATGCGATTTTCGTGAGGCTTATAAGTAGCACAATCTTCGCACTAATGTGATGCACTGACGAAGATCTAAGCACTTCACGGTAACTCTCTGTTTGGTTTATAGATCTGCAATTAAACAAAAAAACAATACTTTTTCTCCCACTGGTATCTAAATGTACGTTGATACATAGTAACGAACCGTCCTCCATTTAATTATTTTATTTTCATGAGAGAATGACAATGCTTCATTACGGACTTATTTTTGGCGACATTTAGTGCCGTCCACTCGCGCTCCTTACCACGGCTGCAGCTTCATTGCATGCCTATTTTCTTCTTCGTATATCACAGGACGAAGCACTTGACACGTCCTCACGGGGAAGCAGACAATTGGAAGCACAGCTGCAAAGCTATAGCTACAGCTGCAGACGACGTACCGTACCACCTGCTTTCTGGGTCACCGCGAGCAGAAGAAGACCGTAAACAAACATGGCGCTGTTTCCGCTGCTGAACCGCAACCTGTGGGGCAGCTCCGATCTGGCGAGACGACTGTTCGACGACGACTTCGGAGGCTCATTCCTCGACGGCGAACTGTTCGACCCACCATTCTACCACCAGCGGTTCTATCTGCAGCCTCGACACCAGGAACCGTCGTCCAGCGTCTGTCCTGCCCAGCAGGGCACGTCGGTCGCCTGCACCCCGGACAAGTTCGCCATCCGAGTCGACACGCGACACTTCGCTCCGGAGGAGATTACTGTTAAGACTCAGGACAACTGCGTCATCATCCATGGCAAGCACGAAGAGAAGTCGGACGACCGCGGTTGCTACGTGAAGCGGGAATTCACCCGACGATACGTCCTGCCAGAAGACGTGGATCCTCATACCGTCAAGTGTCACCTGACCCAAGGAGGCTTGCTGGCCCTCGAGGCCCCGCGCAAGAACACTAAGAAAGAACCCAAGACGATTCCGATCGACATCAAACACGAGGGAAAGAAGGATGGTGGGAAATAAGATCCCGGTTGAGATGCCGTGGTTGTGGTCGTATACACACTCACCTTTCCTAGAAATGCTGGAACTAGCTCCGTGACTTACGCACGCGACATATTGTCCCATAAGGCTGCGGCAGCCATTTTTGGTTTAAGTACTCGTGAACCATGTTTATATTTTCACAAATTTAGGGATCGAAGGTAATAATCCTGCATGTTGGTTCCTACTGAGAGCTGCAGTATTAGTGCCGGGTTAACCACAAAGAGGAAAATTACTGCTACATGCAGTTTATAGTTTGCTTGCCCAAAATACACTCTATGAAAATGAATATTACTAAGCTTGACGATTTAAATTCATAGAAATTGACAAATTTGTTCGCCATACTCATAAACCTACTCAAAGCTGAGGGGCTGATTGGAGGGATTTTCACTCTCTGCAGCAGTTCTGTGTCAGTGCCAGCGGCGAATACTTAAGCTGGTTGTGTGTAGTTAAGCGCCAAAATGAACCAAATCTACTCGCAGATTATTACGCAGTAAGTTACGAAGGGATGCTTGGATGACCCCAGTCTAATACTGATGTCGGTTACTGGAACATGCCTATATATTGTCGATATTAGTGCTCCAAGGAGAGCTCGCAGCCATGCGGCCTGTGTGTTCCGGTTATCTAGCCGGATATGTGTCCTTACGAGTGCCCCGCCTATAGTGTGCTTATTATGTAATGACGAGCAAATCAAATATACACTCCCGTGATATGCATTACATCAAGAGGTCGCCACTTGCGGCGCAAAGACCAAAGTGTGAAGTTTGAAAGTTTACAAGCTACACGGCTTCAGGAGATGTTCTGCTACGCGTGCCAATCGACGCATCTAGCATCTTTACATCCACATCTCAAGCCAAAACTGCCAAAAGACTCCTGTGATAAGAGGATATATCTGTACGTGACAAAAAATATCAGGTGGGAAGCCGACGTCTTGTTCGGACAGCTGTATCTCTGAGTTAATGGCGAACATGCCTTGAGTATGGATGAGCTCGCTACAATCTCCGTAATGAAGGTCAACAATACGCATGCCATTGTAACAACAACTTTAGTGTAACGTTCTGCTTGAATATGAGTAGCTCTGTCGTACAAGAATAGACTCACAGTAAGCAGCGTTGGAAGGTTATGACGTAGTTATTTTAATACGAACGCTAAGCCGTCCATGTATAGGGCGTCTAGCTCCCGCAGATAACCAATTTGTGCTCCTCGAACATTTGCAGTTCGCGAGCCGTTATTGGTTGAACATGACAAGTTCGCCGCTAACATGCAATCGAGCTCTAATAACCTGAGGTAATTAGCAGACATGAAGATATCCGCGGCTCTAAGTACGCGAATTTAAGTGAATAGTTCTGAAGTGGTATTCGATTATTTAAACTTGAGGCTGGTAACATGCTTCACGAGGGCATTGTTATTATACAAACATTCAAAAGAAAAAAGGTTGTTACTCAATAAGCTGTGAGTTCTATGACACGCGTATTGACTTTAGCGCGTTGCAGAAAATGGCTGGCCTTTTGATATTAGGCGGCCAAACGTACAGGGGCAATGTTCTGGATTTGAAAAGCGCGGGAATTCCTTCAGACGTCAGGCTGATTTTATACTGTTTATTATGCAAAGCTTCTTTTAACGTTTCATGCCAGAAGTTCTTGAAATATCTGAGAAAACCACGGCGTATTAGATCATAACATCTAGCTCTGCATTTAGCTATTTAAGGCGCTCATGCACTCCTGGCAACATCACTATCTAATCCAAGCTACGCACGAATCTCACGCAGAACATGATTTACACACGGTGCTAGGATGAGCTGTGCTTTATTCAAGATGCAGTTAGACATGGAAGAGTTTGATGCCTTAGCAATATAGGCATGAACCACTGTAATGGTTAAATCGCTCGATAGTTCATTCACTCCTTAGTGCTAGACATTTAGGGAAACGATGCGGGTAAATGATAGCATGTCGATCACGTGACACACCGTGGCTAATCTCGAATTCACGTTACAAAAATAAGGCCAGGATTACGTGGCACGTCACGGAGCAAGTTCCATCACCTGTCTTACTAGCCCTTATCTGCCAAGCTGCTGATTAAACCCGATCTTCTCCTAATACTGCCAGAAACAAATAAAACATCCCTCTGTTTTCGTGCGCTCGGGGTAGTCTGTAGTGCAGCGCTCGAGCATTTCAGTGTGCACAGAGTGATGAAAAAAATCTCATGGGTGACAGGCTTGTGCAAGTACAACGTTGTCTCAATGAAAGGTGTCCAGGCGTTGTTGTGATTATGGAATAAATGTTATGCTGCCCGTCTTCTGGTCTTGAGATGTATTTTTCTTGTTGCCTCGTTGGATTTTCGGAACAAAAAATGGCACGGCCGCAAGCTCGGTCCTTATTCCGAGTTTGCATCGTTTTCAGGAGAGTCGTTTTGTCCCTCGCCTGTACTCGTCTGACTGATGGAAACACCGAAACTGGATGTCAGTTCAACTGCTAGTTCCGGCGTTTCCACCAATCATATGATGGCGGGCACGTAGAAAATGGGCACATTGGTTTTGGGGTTCTCAGACGTCATAAGGCCACGTGACATGACCGAGCTGGCAAGAACTGCCGATTCGGACAGATTCTTTGGGATATGGAGTTGAGATGGGAAGAAAATCCTTACTGAACCTTAGATTCCGAGTCAGATATGCTACACCTAGGCTACGCAGCATGTTTCGTACGACTAAATTAAAGCCAAGCTTTATGTCGGCTGGTTTTGAGAGTGTGCTGCCAAAGTACCACATTATGTACATAACGTATATGACACATTATGTACATTAGGGTGCATAACGAGTACCAAAGTGCACGTGAAGGGAAACCATTAACGCTAATACGCTATATATCTCGACATACCGTCATACTTTAAAAGGCATGTACACAACATTTCTCGACATACCGTCATACTTTCATGCATACAACATTTCTCCGAACTTTATTTCTCCGCTTCTGAAACACCGTACCAAACGGAACACAGTAAGTTTGAATGATCCAGCACGGCTTTATTTTTCACACCACGCACGCAGCAGATGATATCGCAGTCCGAACGAGTGCGGATAAAAAAGAAAATCTACGCTTCGGCGCCGGGTCACGCACGTTAGCGCCGCATATCGAAAGCTGGAGCTAGCTTACAAGTTCAGTCCAGAGATGGCGCTAGCAACGTACCACAAATAAAAAGCCAACACAATGAACATACCAGAACCACGGCCGCTCAATCCATTGAGCGGCCGTGCCAGAACAATCAAGAACGATTTCGCCGGTTTGAACCGGCGGCGCTGCGGATGTGCCACGTGACAGAAGTGACGCTCTCGGTTGCTTCTCGAAGCAGACGACGCGCTATATAATCGTCGTCTGCTCGGAGCGCTGGGTCAGTATTGCATCGCACTCTGCGTTGACAGCTGTTTGTGAGTGTGCGAAAAAGCTTCCCAAACATTATGGCTCAGTTTCCGCTGCTGAACCGTGGCTCTCGATGCCCCTACCTGGCCAGGCGCTTTTTCGAAGACGACTTCGGTGGCTCATTTTTCGACGGTGAGCTGTTCGACCCGCCGTTCTACCACCAGCGCTTCTACCAACATCCCCGTCATCACCAGCAGTATTCCTCCGGCCGCGTCTGTCCTGCCCAGCAGGGCACCTCTGTCGCCTGCACCCCCGAAAAGTTCGCCATCCAGGTCGACACGCGGCAGTTCACTCCGGAGGAGATCACCGTCAAGACGCAGGACAACTGTGTCGTCATCCATGGCAAGCACGAAGAGAAGTCGGACGACCGCGGCTGCTACGTGAAGCGGGAGTTCACTCGCCGGTACGTACTACCTGAGGATGTTGATCCTGAGACCGTCAAGTGTCACCTGACGCCCAACGGACTGCTGGCTCTGGAGGCACCGCGCAAGAACGCCCCCAAGAAAGAGGCGAAGCCCGTTCCCATTGAAATCAAGCACGAAGGTGCTAGCGGAGATGCCGTCAAGAAGTAAGCCGCATTTGCCACCGTGTACCTGACCATTCTAGCTTCGAGGAAATTTTTGAGCAATTCAGCCGACGAAGAACTGTTGTTGTGTGAATGTTTGTTAGGAAACTGATGTAATGTGTGCTTTCGTGCCTCGAAAAGTGCGCGTGCAGGATGTTTGTTAATAAAAAAAAAAAAAAAGATTGCACCTTTCCGGAAATCCGTCTTTTGTCCACTGCCTCCAAATCTGTCATTCTGGCTGACTTGTGGCCGTTTTTGCCCCCGGCTTGTGTGAATGACCTATACGCACAGCAGGTTTCCAAAAGGGTACGCCCCCTTGGCGTCCCCTCAGCTGATTGTCACTGCACTCTCGCCATCATGCTTATCGTTCTCTGCTCACTGTCTGTTTCGGCTGCCCTTCTAATTATACTTGCTTAAAGCGCCTCAGTGATGGTTAGGAGCAATTTAAGTCCGATATCAACGCAGCTGCATTGTTAGGGGAATGCACTTGTGCGTATGACGTTGCGGTTGTGCTGGAGCTCAATAATTATCACTAAAACAGGTACCTGCGTTAGAATTTCACATTGCTGCATAGGTACACCATCGCTCGACCGTTCTAGAAAAGTGGGATCGGCTCGGTTTATATATATATAGTGCAGGTTTCAGAGGTGCAAAACGAAAGCGACCCGACTAATCTTCGCCGCTGCAAGCATGTATTAGAAGCTGAAGCTCGGCCAGTTAATTTGCTGCGGCTTCTGCGCGTGCGCTCTGATTATTTTTGGCGCCGCTTTAACTGGAATGATCACCAGAATTATCTAACGGACGAGGAATACAATCCGCGGACAGATGTTTACGCTGTGAGGAGTCAACGTTTTGCGCCATAAGGAAAGCTAGTTTGCAGGTTTTCACGTCTAGCACTGAATGAGCGCTTCAATGCTTTATTTTTTGAACCCTTGTCGCTGTCGTTTCAAAAATTACGTAATGCGCCACCAAGGTGTTGTTCCGGTCAGTACTTAAGGTGAACAAGTGCTTACGTAACTGTGCATACATGAGTACAAGGCCATGTACAAATTAACTCTTAAAACCTTTCTCGGGGTTCGATGCGCCCAGGGCTGTTATTTCAAACTGCAACGTCCCGGTAATGAGAGGGGGGCGTGACAATTGATAAAAAGAATCTAAATGTCGATAGAGTATCTGGCACTGCTATTTAGAGTGCTCGCTATTACGGCTACCTTTTTTTACTGCTATGCTAATAATGATGCTAAGTAGATCATCACAGAAGAGAATTTGTTCCGCAATGAACTGGTAAAAATTGATTGATCGATCTCGTTTCTTTAGTGCGCTTTTTACAAATGTTGTACCTCGCATCGTCAGACAATCTCTTTTCAGACAATCAGACAAGGGAGCTTGCACGAAACGCTGAAAGTGCCACTTTCCTGTACAGTGCAGCAGTCGACCGTGGAGCCAAAGCTATGGGTTGCTTTCTGGTTGTGGGCTGTAATAGCCGAACGCACACTAAAGCGCAAAAGGTGAAGTCCGGACAAGACGATTGCGGCTTTTCAAAATACCGTTATGCTTGCAACGAATGCGACAAGACCGGGGCCGACCAGAACGTCGCAGACGAGAGTGGCTTGCACGCATCAACAGACGTGGCATTTACAGCAGTCCGGACAAATACCAAGTGTGTGCACGTCATTTCGTGTCAGGATTGCAGTCATCGAAACGTTTAGACAGCCGACCTGCAAAATTAACACGTGAAGCTAGAATGGTGAGCTCCTGCAGCAATCCGTGCCTCAATGTACAACATTCGAGGTGCACGCATAAGCCACTCTCGTCTGCTACATTCCGATCACTGGTATTGTCGTATTCGTGCAAGCGTACCTTCGGTATTTTGAAACTCGCATTCGTCTTGTCCGGACTTCACCTTTTGCACTCTAGCCTGCGTTCGGCTATTACAGCCTACGACAACACTAAACCATCGCTTTGACACTGTTTGCTCGGCCCGCTCCACGTTCGACTGCTGCACTACAGGAAAACGGCGCTCTGAGTGTTTCGTGCAAGCTCTCTATAGTTTCTAGCTAATTTATCGTTTAAATGTGCTGCTCATTGCCAATTCAGCTGCCGTATTTTTTTCATTTCACACTGATCATAGTCTTAGAACTGGCTTTCCTTATACCTTGCTGGTGTGTTGTAGCCTATATAATTCCGAAAACAACGAGTGAGTGAGTTGCCTATCTATTCCTATCGCTAGAACCGATCTTGAAGCACTGACAATTATTGAACTCAATAACGGCGCTATTTTGAATTTGTCCGTTTTTTTTTTTTCGGCTATATATTAATTTCCTGACACACGAACCCTTAAAATAAGCTCATTTCCTTCCTGTCTCTCCGGCATGTGACTCATTCGGTAGAGGGCGAAATCTGCTAAAACGAGACACAAATGGGGATGCATTCCAAAATAGGAGAGTTCAGGAATTCGTCGAAAGCGGATATGAAATTTATTTAGCATGATGCATGAGCTACAATGGTCACACCAAAATCAGTTTTTTGTTGCTGTTTTTTTTTTTTGTTCCTCGATCGTGCCGCAACACTTACGTAATGCCCCACGAAGCTGTCGTCGAATTATTACGTAAGCACAACAACTGTTTACGTAACTGCATACGCAAGTGCTCTCATGTCCATGACGAAACCGGAAATGCGTGTGCGAAAAGCTATGAACCATTGATTAGAGAGTTTTGGGGAGACATGCAGCCGGTAGGCATATACATGCATAGGCGCTAGCTGTTCAAGCAAATTGAGATGTATTTTTCTTGCCTCTTTCATTGGGCATATGGAAACGGGCATACGTCTGGTCCGGTTTCTTATCCGCACTGGTACGTCTGCTCTGTGACAGAAATCTGTAATAACTGACCGGAAAGTTCTTTTTTTTTTTTTTTGCACATTATGCCTTTTGTTGAAAGGTGGTCTCGAACAGATAACGATGTAGTTGCGATAGAATTTTAGCAAATAATGATGGTGAGTTCCTCACATTCAATATTATCCATACTGGGTGGTCAGCCTTCGGCCCCACTAAGTACTTTTAGGGGCGGTCCACATCGGAGCAAGTGTTTCTGCAGGAGAGGATGGCAAGAAGGGCACTGAAGGATATGTCGTGAGTACAGCAGTGGCTTGCTATGTGTTGACTGGTGGCCTAATACTGTCACTGCTGCTACTACTGATGTTACTACTGCTACTACTGCCCCGCCGGGGTAGCGCAGTGGTACAAACAAACAAGCAAACTACTATCACCACCACCACGACCACCGTTACTACCAGCCCTGTTTCTGTGATTATTACGACTTCTACCACTACTGCTGCAAGTGCTGCTATACTGCAGTGCTCTTATTTTTTTAATTAAATATGCATATTACCATCGCGGTTCTGAGCTGGTTATTCATGTTGATTTCCTTACTTATATTGTTTCGTAGTTAACTTCGGAGCATTCCCATAACTCTCGTGCAACATAATAGTCGCCCAAGCCTACCTAAGGCTGAAACCTGCCTGGTTGTTTATATCCTATTGTGGAACTTACAACCTAGGCCGTGCCAATTGGTTCCACATCATCTCGGCTGAAACTGAGCTCATTATTAAAGCGTAAGCATTGGCTATGTAGGCGGGTTTCGCGTGGCCATGACCTTGTCGGCGCTATAAAAGAAGAACTAATTGGTTTATGGGGAAAAGAATGGTGCTATCGTATAGAGCGTCAAGGAAAGATGTGCAAGTGACAAAATGGCTGGTGTGGATTAATTAGTTGTATAATTACAACCAATTAATTCAATCAGATGCCGAAGTAGCCGGGAGAGGTAATGTAGACATCCAAAGGGGTCACATGGTACTAGGCTTCCGGTGACGTAGCTCTAACTTGTGGTGGCGGGACATTTGAAATTTTTGAAGGGAAATGAGCGGCAAAGGCCGTCATTTGCGTGCACAAATGGGTGGGAATGATAAGGAAGTGTATAGAGAATCAACCAACTGCATTCTGAAAAATACTGGCAGCATTGCGCAATCTGTAGTGCAGAAATTCTAAAGCCTGAGTTTTGCTGCTGCACACGGTACATCGTGCGCACCTTGTCGAACACAACCAGCGTTCCGTGAAAGCATCAAAGTTCACCGGCATTCTATGATTCGTTTATAAGAAATGAAAGGCACAGTATCTGTCACTCACGGAATACCGCTGACACATCTCGCGGACAACACAGCAACGCTCAGGCTTATGCATTTCTCCAGTACAGATTCTGCAGTGATCTCGGAATATTTTGCACCAGTAATTGTACTGGAAAAGGGGTTATTGTTATGCTTGTGCTTTAAATACTATTCGCAATAAAGCGTTAAGAAGCCGGGACACGTTCGCGTGCTCAATTTGAAGCTCCTGCACGCAAATAAAACGACCCGATGAGCGGCGTCGGAGACTTACGTTTTCTCTCTCTCTCTCTCTCTCTCTCTCTCTCTCTCTCTCTGGAGAACGCAACTGTCTACTTAGTGCAGACACTTACATTCACTCTGGGCAAAGCTGCTCACATAGCTGTGGTGAGAAAAAAAATTAAGAGCTTGCATGTATGTATGCATGCACCGCTTTCCAAGCCTGTCGCCAGATGCTGATCTTTCTTTGCGGCCGACCGCACCTTTTGTGTCTCATTGGGAGAGCGCCCTTGAAGAAGCTGCGTGTCCTTGCGTGCTCTGTGTGCAGATCGCGAGTCGAGCGTAGACTGACTCACTCGCGCCAACAATGTAAATGTTGACGGGAGCACAGTGATTATATTTCAGCGCAGGAACTGAATACGACTATCATATCTATGGTATTCGGCGGCAATTTTTTGCCGTCAATGTCAATCTTCTGTTTTCAGGGGTGGCGTTTCCCAGTAGGTATAACAAGGAGATCGATCTGAAAATGTGGCCACAGTGAATGAAGATTTTGCAAGCCATCGCAGAACAGTTTAGCTGTGATATACACGCGGGCATAATCTTCAATGCTATTAATGCCTCGAACCTTATATATTTATTTCTAAATTCCAAGAGCACTAAAGACCTCGTGAAGATAGTGGATGGGGCGGGAGCCATAGCGGCAAGTTTAAGCCGTGACTGTTTTCGACAAATCTGCTGTTGTGCCATTAAAAACCACCACCGTAGACGCAATTATAGAAGTCAGTAGCTACAAATGCTACGCCCCCAAACAGTCGCTGCTATTTTTCCACCAAGAAAGGAAGGAGCAGGAGCTTGTGAGTGTTCCAGTTGGATTTTTTTTTCAACGTAGGCTACAACAAAAGTACAAAAAAAAAGAACATGACGAAAAAAAAAAGAAGGAAAGATAGAAAAGAAAGAAAGAAAGAAAGAAATGAGATGAATAGGAATAACAAAAACGAGGCTAGACATAGAATTAAGGAATAAGGTAAGTGAAAAAGGAAATAAGTAAAGGATGTCTTTCGAGCCTGGAGGGTCGCGCAGTGTGGGACGTTGATGCTATTGACTTCCAGTTTACTCAATAGGCTCTTAAGAAATGGACGGCGTGTTTCGCACTTAAGTGGTTCTCACATCTTTCCTTAAGCGAGGGTAGAGGCTTGTGAAAATCGTTTGCCAACTGCATATCGATGTCTTCCCGCTGCTGCTGCTGCTGCTGCTTTGACGCACACAATGAAAAACAAGCCGCTGTTCGTTAGAGACGGAATGCAACTTTGGCCCTGCAACCTGCAGCCTCATTTCTTCACCCATACGACAGCTGCTGTTGCCACTCATCAGGCTCTTTCGATTGGTTGCCGCCGACTTGAATGGTTTGCGTCAAATGAAGAATTGGGAGCAGTGGTATATATACATCCACGTCAGACCCAGTGCACATTATAATACGCATCTGATTTACAGTGTTCTTCAATAAGCTCATTAAGTTGAAGAATGCTCACTCTTCACAGAACTCGTCTCTGCAAGAACTATGTACAGAATAGGGGGCGCTCTTGGCAGCCTTGGCTACTTTGTCTAAGACAGGATTCTGCCTTCAGCGGATAAATGACCGCGGTGTCTACAGCATATGAAACCAACTGTGAGCAAAAGCAAGGAAATCGTAAGCAAACGTTTCCATTTTAAAAAAGATTTGCTTTGGTTTAGCTTGTGGTGAAACCTGGAGTTACGCGAGAGCAATCTGCATAGCTACGCTTAGGTTTGGCTTGGAAGTAATGCGATGGTTTTTGCACATAGTAGTTTACTCTATGGTTTCAGCTTCATTTATGCAATAGGGGAATCACTTCACGTATGAGCACCCCTTGCCTCACTTCACGTATGAGCACCCCTTGCCTCTCGTCGTTGACCATTCTCATTCGGGTGTAGAAGACTTCTCGTGATGTATGACATCGTCTCTACGTCGATCTCCGGGGCACACCGCCGTCACAACGTTCGAACGAACCTTCTGTCCTAGCAACGCGCTGCTGTCGTTCGCCTCTACCAACTACCGAGTTATCTGTCTTCTTCTTTTCCTTTTCCTTTTTCTTCTTCTCACGGACAGACATGGCGAAGTGCTGAGAATGCGGACAATGTAACTCTCGTTACAAAAATTAATTTGTAGTGTTGATAGGTAATCAGTGGTGTAATCACACTGGGGGTGAAAGATAACTAAGTAGAATGCAGGAGGAATAGCAACCATATGTCGCTTATTGGATCCGAACCCACGGCTACCCAATTTGCATATATGCGGTGCTCTACCAGCGGAGCTACAGCAGTGGCTGTTCAATCTTCTACATTAGTGGGAATTCATGTTGCGTGCAACCTATCCTGCGAAGAGTAGGGCCACCCTCGTCAATAGCGGCAAGAGCAGTATGTCCTGTATTACCTCGAGTGTCACGTGAAGCATGATCGTATGGGTAAAGCGGGAACTTTGGAGGAGGGAACGCATCCTGCTCGGACTTTAATATTTATGAGGGTCGTGAAATGCGGCAGTCAGGATCCCCTCTCATTCCTGCATTGGAACTCGGAGATGACCCTGGCTCGGCCACCCAAGGACCATCGCTTCCGAAAACCCGCGACTGAGTCACGTGACCACTATGTGCTAAGTGCGGCCGGTAACGGTGAAGACGCTCTTCTTCCGGCAATGGACGAGAACGGCTGCTCTTTTTAGCCCGCAACCTAAGGGCCTGGGGCCCTCTTCTTTTCTTTTGGGTCGCCAATTCTCAAAATAAAGACCCTTCACGGAGTCCGCAGACCGTGCCTCCCAACAGCACCGATACCTCCTGGGTTGAGGGGCTTGGCGATTAGATAGCGTCAAGCCTAAATTCTGTTACACGCGAGATAGACATCGGCGCGAGCCAATGGCGCGGGAGAACTCTCGCTCTGAGTCGACGGATCGGTCACCGGTAAATGATTGCTATAATGACGTTCGCACAAAACATACTCAAACGAATTAAAGACTTATAGACAACACTGGCGTATTTAGAAGAGGGACCGCATAAATAGAGGCGAGATTCTCCTTTGTGCTAAGCCTTGAAATGACGAAACAGCAACTCTATGTCTTCTTTGTGACTAGGCTCCGGGCAAACAATTTCCTTGTTTAGTTGCCAACTGATGGTTTGTTAACAAAAGCCTATTTATGTTGTTCCATAAGTACAAGCGTTATTGTTAGTGCCAGCGCTGTCCTTCATCTTTAATTTGTTCGAGTCTATTCTTGTGCTGGTATGAACCAAACGGCTCACGTACAACCACTTTTGGAGCTAAATCATGTAATTGTTATCTGTCGTATAAATAATATTATTCGATCTGCTCGTCGTGACAGCTTTTGTGACCGCTAACCTGACCCATAGCACGCTATGTTTCTCAGTGCGCACAAACCTGTGTCACAATTCATGGATAATTAATTCATTTCTAAAACTGCGCGAATAAAACAAGGACTGAGCGAGAACGCAGGAACACACACAAGCGCAGAACTTCCAACGTTTATTCGAAAAGATTGCGGCAGTCTTTTTATACCCTCTGCAGATACCAGCAACAAAACAACCAAACCATCTGTAACGTTCAAAACACGGGCGCGTTATCTGCTTTGATTCACACCAACTAGCCCGCCAGAGGACACTTCTGGTGGATAAATAAAGGACACATAAAAACAAATATCGGAACACGGCAACGGTAATACTTGGCGGCTCTCGGCATTCGTCATATCCATGATCAATTATCGATATCGCCAGTTTTCGTTTGCCCTGGTTAGTGTATGAACAGTAAACGCCAGCTTGTGCAAATTTAGTGTCTTGCATTTTCCCAAAAGCACACTGTGCACGCAGCCACTGCGTGCTCACTGCACACATGGCAGTGTGGAATACGTCATCGATGTTATTTTGATGTGCATAGCGGTAGAATAGTAACTAAAGGATGACGCAGACATAGCCTCAACGAAATCCACACATTCAGATGGGAGCGATCCCGTAAAGAGTAAATGAACTATGGGCGAAACATTCTAATTTTTATCATTCGGTCATGCTTAGATTTACGAGCACACACAGGACATAGGTATGTGGAGAGGAATGGCAAATTAATATTTACGCCCGAGCTCAGCATTGGCAGACTTGGCTGAATTCTCGTACACACACATTTTTCACATTTTTATTTTGTTGTTTCAGTTTAGTGAAGTGCTTTCCGACTGATAAGAAAATGTAAAAGGTTTAAAATGGCATGTCGTCTATAGTGCCGTCTGGGCGAGTGCAAACAACGAAGAAATATCTGCACTCCGGAGCGCGATCACGCACGATAGCGCTGCAAATCGAAAGCTGGAGCGAGCTTAAGTTTTCAGTCCAGAGATGGCGCTAGCAACGTGTTCCAAATAGCTACAAATAAAAAGCCAACACAATGAACATACAAGAACAATCGAGAACGATTTCGCCGGTTTGAACCGGCGGCGCTGCGGATGTGCCACGTGACAGAAGTGACACTCTCGGTTGCTTCTCGAAGCAGACGACGCGCTATATAATCGTCGTCTGCTCGGAGCGCTGGGTCAGTATTGACGTTCTCTGCGTTGACAGCTGTTTGCGAGTGTGCTAAAAAGCTTCCCAAACATTATGGCTCAGTTTCCGCTGCTGAACCGTGGCTCCCGGTGCCCCTCGGACCTGGCCAGGCGCTTTTTCGAAGACGACTTCGGTGGCTCATTCCTCGATGGTGAGCTGTTCGACCCGCCGTTCTACCACCAGCGCTTCTACCTACATCCCCGTCATCACCAGCAGTCGTCCTCCGGCCGCGTCTGCCCTGCCCTGCAGGGCACCTCTGTCGCCTGCACCCCCGAAAAGTTCGCCATCCAGGTTGACACCCGGCACTTCACTCCGGAGGAGATCACCGTCAAGACACAGGACAACTGTGTCGTCGTACACGGCAAGCACGAAGAGAAGTCTGACGACCGCGGCTGCTACGTGAAACGTGAATTCACCCGCCGGTATGTTCTGCCGGAGGACGTTGATCCTGAGACCGTCAAGTGTCACCTGACGCCGAACGGACTGCTGGCTCTGGAGGCACCGCGCAAGAACGCCCCCAAGAAAGAGGAGGCCAAGCCCGTCCCCATTGAAATCAAGCACGAAGGTGCTAGCGGCGACGCCGTGAAAAAGTAAGCCGCATTTGCCCCTGTGTACCTGAACATTCCAACTTCGGCGACATCATTGAGCAATTCAGCCGACGGAGAACTGTTGTATGTTTGTTCGGGAAACTGATGTAATGCTGTGTGCTTTTGTGCCACAAGAAGTGAGTGTGCTGAGTGTTTGTTGATAATAAAGAAAAAAAAATGGTCCTTACCGAAAATCTGTCTTTTGTCGAATGCCTTCAAATTCGTCATTCTGGCTCGGGCTTGTGGCCGTTTTTGCCCACGGCTGGGGTGAATGACTTATACGCACAGCAGGTGCGTACTGAAAGGGTACGCCCCCGTAGCATCCCCTCTGCTGCTTCTGTCACTGCACTCTTGTCATCCGCTTATCTTTCTCAGTTTGCAGTTTCGGCTGCCCTTCCAATAGTGGTAATAACTTCGCTCAGTGTGATATGATGAGTGTATCGGGTATGGCTATTGGTAGCATCGTACTTGTTTATGCTTCACTGCAGCACGTAGGTCTGCTAAAAAAAAAAAAAGTCGATCCTGCACTTATCTATCCACCGGTGTCTTTCCTTGATGCAGCATCGATTACTCTTGCTTTATGCGCTTGAGCGGTGTGCTAGGAGCAAATGAAGTCCGATATGTACGCAGCTACATTGTTAGGGATAAAGCACTTGTGACAGTGCTGTTCGCAGGACGGTGCGGTTATCTCTAAAACTTGGTACCTGCTTTAGAATTTCACATTGCTGCTTAGGTACAGCATCGCTCGACCGTTCTAGTGAAGTTAGGTCGACTCGAGGTGTATATATAGTGCCTGTGTCAGAGGTGCAAAAACGAAAAGAGACTTACATCTTCACCACTGGAAGCGCGTGTATTAGCAGCTGAAGCTCAACCAGTTCTTGCGGCTTCTGCGAGGGCGCTGTGATCATTATTGGCCCCTTTTTAACTCTAATGATCGCCAGAATTATCTAACGGACAAAAAATATAATCAGAGCACAGATGTTTACGCTGTGTGGCGTCAGCGTTTTACGCAGTAAGGAAAGCTAGTTAGCGGGTTTTTGCGTCGAGCACCGGATGAGCGCTTCAATGCTTTCTTTTTTCTTATAGTGCTGTTGTTCGGACACTTACGTAAGGCACCACAAAGCTGTTGTTCCTGTCAATACGTAAGCAGGACATGTGCTTACGTAACTGTGCATACATAAGTGCAGCGCCATGTACAAATTTACTCGTAAAACCTTCCTCGGGGTTCAATGCGCCCAGGGGTGTTATTTCAGGCTGTCACGTCCTGGGGTTGGGAGGTCGGACGTAGCATAGATACCAAGAAAGTAAGGATCGACAGAGCAATCTGACACTACTATTGCAAGAACGCACTACTAGTTACGGCTACTGTTTTTACTGCTGCTAGCACTACTACTCGTACTGCTCGCCACAGAAGACAACTTCTTCCGCGATGGACTGGTAAAAATGGGTTAACTGACCTCGTTTCTTCAGTGCGCCTTTCACAAAATTTTACACCTCGAGTCATGAGGGCTTTTTCTTCTCGCAAAAGACGATATTTCTAGATAATTTATCGTTTAACTGTACTACTAATTACCAACTGAGGTTCCATATCCGTCACCTCATTCTGACCATCGTCTTAGAATTGGATTTTATTTTGACTTGCTGGTGTCTTTTAGGCTTGAGTACGAGGACAACGAATGAATGAGTTGTCTATCTGTATGCCGATCGCTTGCACCGATCGTGAAGGACTAGCGATTACTGAGCTCAATAATGGCCTCTATTTCGAACCCATACTTTTTTTCAGGCTGGTTATTAATTTCCCAATAGCAAAAAGAAACCCTTAGAAAAAGTTCATTATCTGCCTGTCTTTCCGGGATGTGACTTCATCGGATATTCGGCAAAACCTGCTGAAACGAGGAGAGTTCAGGAATTCATCGAAATCGGATATGAAATTTATTTAGCATAACGACATTATGAACAGTCACACAGAAATTAGTTGTTGTTTTTTTTTTGCCTATCTCGCGAAAACTATGACGTAATGTCCCACACACCTGTCGTCGCGGCTATTACGTAAGCATAATTACTGCTTACGTCTCTGCGCATACGCATGTGCTCTCGAGTCCAGCTGGAAACCGCTAACACTGCTGCTAGGCTGCACAAAAATCTATTCTCTATTTATTCGAAAGCTTTGTCGAGATATACTAGCCTACACGTATCTACCGGAAATGGTGTCAGGTGCGCATACAAACTGATACGTGTTTGTCTTCCTTCTTTCACAGCGCATATGGAAACGGGCATACGGTTGGTACAGTCTTTTTCAAAAGTGTAGAGCCCATGAGGTCTGCATCGAAGCCACTTCGTGCTGCTTGTAATGCAATTCCAGTGTTCCGAATCTTTTGGGAGTAAGATTTTTTGTCCCTTCTCCAATGGGAACGACCTCCACTAATGCTAAACCAGCACGATATTTACGGTTCAGAAGCAAGCCCCCTGTGCTCTCCACTTTTGACGAAGGCTCTACGACCTCCCTGTGCCAAAGCCAAAAGTATACTGACTGGAGAGGTCTTTTGCTTAATTTTAGTTTTTGGCGATACTATCTTTTGACGAAAAGTGGTGCTGAACAGATACGCTGTATTTCACATGGAAGTTCAGCAAATTCCGATGGTGGGTCCCTCAGATCCAATTGTCTCCATACTGGGCGACCGACTTGCATGGGCGACACCACCAAGAACTTCAAGAACTTCCACATCGGAGAAAGGGTTTCTGCAGGCGGGGTTGGCAGACATCCTCCTCGCACCCAGAAGCAAAGACGTTAAACGTTATGTCGGAGAGTAAGTCAGCGACTTGCCATGCGTTGACTGGTTCTTGTTATCACTACTACTACCGTAACTA
>JAJIZL010029839.1:0-41126 GCA_023969395.1 Amblyomma maculatum | reverse complement strand
TGTGTGTGTGTGTGTGTGTGTGTGTGTGTGTGTGTAGGGGGGGGGTAATCGACGAGGCTTATTTGAACATCGGTTTATAAGCAACTCGATGTGTGTGTATGGGGGGGGGGGGATCTCTTACCTTACGCAATTTATTTCTAAAGCTCTATTCGTTGGAAAATAAAGAAGCGACAATGATTGTATTGCGGAATTTTTTTTCGCGCGCAGACAAGGGAGTGTTGTTTTAGCTCTTCACGCTCATGCTGATGGTTGAGGATCCACGGCAAATATTTGTTGCGAGAGTACTTACTGCGATACCCAACGGCACGCTTTTTCAATCTAGTGTTTTGTCCTTTCCTTTTAAATTTTGTGTCGCCTGTGATTTTACTTGACGAAACTTTAAGTACAGGCGTGTCGGAAAGGGGGTCGTATAAGTTGTGCCAGCAAATACAATAAAGCCAGTTGAGTGTGTTCGTCCGTCACCGCAGAGCAGCTAATTACCCCTTACACTGAAAAGTCGGCGTCACTTGCCGTTTCTTTTCTTTTTTTGAAGTGTTGGAGAGCAAGGTGACGCTGGGGTAGGAGTAAGGCCAAGTATTTTTTTAGATCAGTTGGCTTGTATCATAATGCTGGCCTCAGATCGGATAACAAGACTCGTGTTACAAAACCTGGCGGAGTTCTTCAGTACAACCTTTGTGAAAAATACAAGTCTGATGTGTATGACAGTAAAAAAAGCTATTGTGCCTATTGTTTGCCACGGGCGCCCAACCAAGATAACAGCTGCACATTTTGGAATGTGCATTGGTAGAATGGACTTTCTCCATCATTTCGTTTACGCCTCAATCCAGAATCGCGGCGTCGGCGTCTTTTACAGATCGATCAATCAAGCAACCAATATGCCAAAAATTAAGAAGACACCTAAGCTTCTCCTTGCGTGCAGACGCAATAGTGCCTTTAACACCACCCTTTCTTTCCGCACATTTCTCGCATTAAGAGACTGGCGCAAAGTTTGGCACATAGTTAAACGCCTTTAGTTAGCTTAGTGGTATGGGAGAGAGAAAAGAGTATTGAAGATTGCGACAGCAGTGACCTCTGGAGGGTTACAAATAATAGGCGTTTACGAGGACTGGATATCCGAACCGCTGGCTCGATAGCTGCAGGGGATCGAGTTGCCTCACAACCGCACGAACACGCACACACGTAATCACAAATGTACAAGTATACAAATGCAAACTTGCGTCAATCGTATACGCAAACAATAATTCACAAACGATAAACGCTCACATAGGTATGTATCCTAATACGGGAACGAACAATTACCTTTAAAGACAAAGTGGAGTACCATATCATACGTACACGAGTACACGAATATACAAACCTCGGAGCATACGCGCATATAAAAAAATTTGAGCGCACTGCAATGATCGGCATTGGAGAAATGCGAAAGCATGCGTTTGCTGCTCTTTGTAGCTGTTAGAGTGTCATGACTCAGCACTTTTTAGTGTCATGACTAGACACTATTCATGGTCATGACTTTGAATTACACAAGTCTGGACGCCATAGTCATGCACATAGAATCTCCGATCTGACTGACTCATGACAAGTGACTACGACTCGTGAAAACCACAATGACTAAATTGACGTGACTAGGCATGAGATGGCATTTATATGCCGCTTGTCAGTACATACACATTCGTGACTACCAGTCTCATCTTAATGTGACGTCATGCCACGCGTTACATTTTCCGCCCGTATTTTGCTTCCACGTTTTGCGGACACGTTTTCGCAAACATTCCAAGTAAGGCTTTCGCCTTAATAAGCACACGCCCCATGCCCACACGCTCACGTGCATCTGTGCACTGCAACTGTCAAGAGATTGAAACACACCACGACGGCGTCAGGGTCACCATTCCCGAAACTAGTTGCTCATATGCCTCAGCAAAACTGAACTGGAGCATTACACGTGGTAGTGGAGTTATAGGCCGGCAACCGGAGGAGCGGCGCCGGATGTGAGACGTGTTTTTATTGGCTTCACTCGGCTCAAATTTACTGCAGCTCGAATGGCACACAGAGAGCGATTCTAATAAACAAGAGCTTAGAGGTCGCGGGTAATGGCCGAAAGGGCATGCATCGAGGCACAAAATAGCCAGGATTCGGTTTGGCTACTTGCTACCTGCTCGGTAGATACGTTATTGCTAATGAGTTAAAGAAAAGCAGACGGGACACAGAGGGACGGAATAAAATTTAGACCATGCGGAGTAAACACTTTTATTCCATTAACAATCGTGAATTCGGCGTGGCATGTATGACGTCGCCCTTTTCGTTTGGTCTTGTTATGTTCACGATCACGTATACAGTCGTGAGCAAAAGTGGTATACAACACTCAGCTGGTGCCCGAGCTCCAAAAAACGGCATTCCAAATTCATTTAGCAACAGCTGTCTGAGATGTAGGCAATAGTAACGGTGCACCATTTTATCCACATGCATGTGTGACTGTCGTTGTCGCTAAATGGCATTTCGATGCAGTTTCCCCGAGCACTGTTGACGGCTGAGTGTTGTATATACCACTTTTGCTCATAACGTACATCGTTTCTGGAGCACGTGAAACGAGCGACGATCGTTCTGGTGGCGTGCAGACCGCACAAGCTAATAGGGAAGTAAGCGATAAGGGGGAAAATTTCTGAGGACGATTAAGGTACTTTCTAATGCAAAATATGAGCTCGTGGCTCTTTTTCTAGAAATTCTCTTTGACCCGTGACTCCCTATTGACTCCCTCGTGACTCCCTAGCGACTCTCTAGCGACTCCCTAATGACTCCCTGGTGATTCTCTTTCGCTCTGTTACACCGACAACAACAGCGACGCAGTTCAACCGACGAACGGCCGAATTAGAGCTGCCCTCTAAAAGCTTTCCGTGAAATCTTGGCAACTCTTGCGGATTATACTCCACTGCATAGAGTGCATGCGCCCTGTGCAGCGTTGTTACCGTACACACACGGCGCGTGTCTTCAGTGAAAACAGATTTATTGGGTATTTTGCTGCCTTTCTCCTGCGAGAGTTTCCACAGAAGTCCAGATTGTACCATATATTTGGGTGAACAAAAAATGGCGAAAGAGTCCATGACTAGTCCATGACGCACGAAACTCAAGCACAAATAAAGACACAGAGAAGCGAAATTTAACGCTTATATAAATAGGCGGTAAATTTCGCTTCTCTGGTCTTCACTAGTCCTTGCGTTTCGTGAAAGCCGCAGCATTGCTTCAATTGAAGGGATCGTGCAAATGTAGGCGTTGTTTGCCTTTTACGCAGGTGTGAGGAACAAATACTGTGAGGTCAACTTATATGAGGCCACGAACTTTTGGTTGTTGTCTTTTTTTTTTTTTCAACAGCCGCAAGCACGAGGCCTTATCACTGTGACTGTAGTGCATGGAACAGCCTTGTTCAAGCTCGTTGTCATGTTACGCGGCCTTATCGTTCCAGAAGTTTCCAAGTTCCCTTGGCCGGTTATCTGGACTGTTCTTCACTCACATTCATCCCTCCATGTTCGCCCATCTTAAATTGAGCGCCGTCGAATGCAACGGGTATCAACGACCGAGGAGTGCGATTGCTGCTTTCGACGCCACCCTGTTGCTTTATTCTTTTGCGGGCGCAAACGTCAACCAAATAAAGACTTTCTTTCAGTATATCACTAGTCTCTTCGTTCCTCGTCTACGGAATTGTCACTAGCACGTGACAATGTACATTGAGGATCGCAAGAAAGTCTCGGGGAAACAAAGTCAGCTTTTATTTTATTTTTTTACGCGCCCAACACATATTTCCCGACAGTTCATTATTCCTGACAGTTTCGTTTTTTTTTTTTCATTTCGAATGCACAACCTTGGAGCTCTCGCTATCCCATTCTCGAGGAGCAAAAAGGACGTATTATCATACATAAACTTTATGGTTATGCACCTCATTTTGAAGCTGAAGGTCCAAGACACACCCAAACTCTCACAAAATTGAAAGGGAAATTAGGGGCTCGTTATGATACAATGAAAGGAGCCAGCAGTCTGCTAGTCGACGGAGAACGTGGGGGATATCTTTTCTCCTTTTTGTACTTTTGTAATTGATATTGACCATAATTAGTCCTGTAATAATTTCAAGGAGAAAGACAAATACAAAGTGGAAGGAAAAACAATAATAACGCGCAGGACTAATTCTGGCCAATATCAACTACAAAACTAAAATATATATCCCCTACATTTACCTTGGACTCACAGACTGTTGACTCCTTTCATTGTGTCATACCGTCAGAGTCAATTGTTCTCTAAATTAATGTCAGTGTCCAACAGATCTTAATGGCTGCATTGAAAGATACCGTTCTCCCTTCCTCGAACCCGGCGTCGCAGCTAAAGAAATGCATTGCTCTGCACTTGTGTAAAGGGCACTCATGTAAGACCGCTGAGTACCTAAAATGTGCAAAATTGTTCAGAGCTACATGTAGGCAGCTTGGAAACGACAAAAAGCAGCTGCCTGCGCAGTGTAGAATAACAAGCTTGGCAGGATGCAATGGCACATCGTCCGCATTCCGGATGTGGAATGTATGTACTTGATCGCCCTCAAGGCTACAGTTTCTCTACCAGATTACTCGTGTTCGCTATAACTGAAGAAAAGCCTTGCTTACTTATCCCACGCTTTCTGAAAAAATCTCACTGCTTGGAATGCATTTAAAGCCTGCGTTTTCACTTTGCCGCACTTCTCTGCGCCTGCAGCAAGACTCCAGATCGACATAAACTCCAAGCACAAAAAACCCTTAAAGGGAGTAAAAATGGAGTAACGTATCCTCTAGCGCACTCCCTACAAAAGCAGAGTATTCTTTTCAAACCTCGGAGTAGAGTTTTGCTCACTAAATGTACAGAATTCTCTACTGTTGGCAACAGAGGTATTTTCCCATCATAAGTAATATTCATTTCTGCCAATTAGCAATCGCAGAAGGCATTTAACCTCGCCACCAGAAATCTTGAGGTTAGCATCTAGAGGATATCAAAATCTGGAGTAAAATATCTGTAACAGCGAGAGCTTCTGCTTTATTTGACGACCCTACCTATTTCGTATTTTTGGTGATGTAAAACTATGCAAATGTTCGTCAGGCTTGACCAGCATACCCTGCTTCTGATATAGAATCTTATACTCCCTTTTTACTCCCTTATAGCTTATTTGTGTTTAGAGTGGTATATGACGCACAAGAATCTCTCTTATATAGCAAGAAGCTCTGTACAAAGGACGTCAACCGGGATGACAACGTTCGTAATCAACCGTTCCGTGAGAATATGATCGGTTATTATATTACAAACATTGATTGCTCGTTCAATGAAAATGGTCAACTGCAGCCAAATAAGATATTAAGTTTCTACTGAAATGACTGCAACTCGCTGAAATAACAGCGTCAGAGTATAAGCCCAACCGACCACATTTCTTTACTTTATATACGTGTCCATGCATAGCGTACGTACACTATAATACATTGCGGCAGAGATAAGGGAGAATATTCTATCATTTCAGTCTGTCCGTGCTATTCAAGAAATCAGGCAAGAAAGGGAGAAATAGCAAACGGAGAACGTATTTCCTAGTTAGAATACGAAATATTCTATGGCAACTCTCCTGTGATGAAGAGGGGTGGAGTTAAACTATGTGGCCGT
The DNA here is from genome assembly GCA_023969395.1 of Amblyomma maculatum. Lineage (NCBI taxonomy): Eukaryota > Metazoa > Arthropoda > Arachnida > Ixodida > Ixodidae > Amblyomma > Amblyomma maculatum. The sequence goes on along the minus strand of JAJIZL010029839.1, from coordinate 35,471 downwards.
AAGCATTTTCTGTGGCGCTAATCAAGTCTGACATTACCAAACAATTTTTTTTTCTATTCTTCACTGAGGCGTTGGGGCCTACATGTCTTTTACGGTTAAGGCTAGCCTGGACTTTGAATGATACAATCATGCCTCGGTAATATGGACGGCTCGAATATGGACAGCCTCTCTGGGGGCGAAACATGCTCAATTAATTTAAGCCTCGTTAAAGGTGATGCAGTGGATACCAAGGGAAGGCAAGCGTGCCGGGGGCGGCAAAAAGTTCAGTGGGTGGATGGGTTTAGGAAGTTTCCAGCTAGGAATCAAGTGAAAGCAGCCGGCACAGGGCCGGGTTAATACGAGGAATATGAGAGAGGCCTTTGGCCTGCAGTTGGTATAGTCAGGCTGGGGATTTTAAAGATGAAGATGATGAACATGAACACTCATACCTCGGGCAATGAAAAGACTGAAAATGAACGCAGTTCACTGTCAACCATTTATTCTTGGGAAGTTAATGTGTGCAGTAATGTGAGCAGAAAGAGAAGAAGGAAAGCAGGGAAGGTAACGAGAACAGTGTTCCAAATGGTCACCATGCGCTGGTTGTAGAGATGAGGGGTTAGGAACAGGATATTAGCTGTGGTAATCATGTACTACTATAGGGTGGATGGACTGTTAAAACTCGGTAGAGTGGAGTAGAAGTCAAAAATTGACTAAAATGTCTTTGTTAGAAACTGGAATTGACAACTTGCAGCAGACTGCGCAGAGTGAACACTGTTTTTTGTTAATGCGCCAACGGCAAGACACACCGATTTATCCTTTATACACGCTTTCTGGTTACCAGAGCATTATCCTCCTTTAGTGTCCAAATCATGCTCAGGGATTGGTGGCTAAGTTCGGTTTATCTACTGCACATTACTCATAGCGCGAAGTGAATTTATTGGCTCAGTAATATTGTGCACAAATGTATTGTATGCTCTTCTTTTTTTTTACTTGAATAAAAAAAACAAGAACTCAGCTGTTTGCCTGCAGGTTAACTTTTATATTTAACCTCGTAATAGTCTTCCCTCATATCATACTGAGTTATAGCAATTTTCGAACAAAACATTCTGCGAGAAGGAAAAAAAAACGTCATTCTTGGGTTAGAAGCATGGCGGGCAGAAACGGAACTTTGCGCAAGCGTAAAGTACGAAATCTGCAAATGCAGGTGGTGACAACCATACCAGCGATTCAGGTACTAATTAACACAATGGATTAAAATTAAACGTGGCTTCAGCGTCGACAGGTAGGTGGGGCATTGAAATGCTGTAGAACTCCCAAAAATGGTTTAATGCCGTCAGTGAACGGCCAAATTCATCGAGTGATGCAATAAAGTGCAGGGCATCTCGAATAATTGAAATACGCCAGTTTAATACGTGTGCGGAATTGGTGCTGTCGTGACCATGCAACAAATGTGATCGGATGGCTACCCTGGGAAACATAGCTGATCACCGTGCAGTGCGAAAATGCAAGCTGGTGCAGCTTCCCGAGGAAGCGTTGCTTAACAAAGGTTTAACCTTGATGTAGTAGAGTTGGCGAGGAGTCCGGAAACAATAGCGCTGTGAGTACAACAAATATGTAATTCTGCAGAAGCCGGTTCAATGACAACAGTTTCATAATTGATGTTTTAGATCAGCGTTAAATCATGGCTCACGAGGCGTTTCAAGACCTCTCCATTTTTTTTTTTTTTTTTTTAGAATGGCCACCATCATAATGCATTTCCTATTGCAAGGAATTTGTCTAACATAGGCACAGTCAAGCCCACTCTGCCAAAACAATGTTTTTGCAAAGGATGTCTGATAATTTTGGTGCTTTGTTGTTTACCGCAACTCGTTATTGTAGACAACTTGCTACCCGAGCAATGTTTTCTTTAGGGGAGCCAAACCATCCAAATTAATGCAGTTACTACAGCTGTCATGTATATTGCAGGCGCGGCCATAACATTACGGAGTTGAACGGGTAAAACTGTGCGAAAAAGACGAAACGTAAGAAACACACCCGTCGCGCAGTTTTACCCGTTCAATTAGTATGAACCAACTAGCCCTTCAGAGTGTATTACTACATTACGGAGCATTCTGATGTTTGAAGCTTTCTCACGCGTTTCGTACAGACAGGAGGTACGATGGCTGCTTGCCTCCATACACAGTTGCACCAGCGGTGTGGGCTAATATAAGTATAAGGCACTTCCGAATATTCTCTGGGTAAGGCGTGACGAACGTTTCTATTACCGAGACCTGTTCCCTATCATTATGTCCTTGGATGAACGTTCCATCCCTGGGTACGTTGGCAGTGCCTGAGGCTGTTCAGCTACGTCAAACATAAAAAATCTTGAAATCATAAAGGCATACGTGCTGCACTCTTCGTAACAATCAATGACGACCGCTGAAAGACGGAATCCCGCAATATTAAAAAAAAAATTTTTTTTGAATTCTTTCAGTTCGAAATAAAACAAAAATTGATCTGCTTATCGCAATGTTATCCTCAATTCTACAACAGACATCGGTAAAAGAAATATATTTCAGGAAACAATCTTATGTGTCTCTGTTTACCCACCATTCATTAAAGCCTTGCTCATATCACTGCAGGACGCACCCTTGTTTAGATAAAGTTTTTCCAGCCGTCGATGCGTAAATGGCACGGGTCGCTGAGGGAAATTTTCTTCGGGCTCCTATTTTTTAGTTCAAATTTGAGTCATTTTTTTCTCAAATAACTTAATACTCTTTCTTCAACATTTTGTCATGCTTCGTTTTAGGCCCAGGAAAAAGTCTTGATTCATTTCAGTTACTACGTTATGGCAAAAGGGTGCCGAAATAGCAGATAAACAGATAAACATGGGAGACTCTGAGATGGCAACTGGGCTCTCTCGCCTCTCCCTGCCCTACAGTAATGTCCGTAAGACAGCTGTATCTGCTTGAATAAATAAGTACATAAAATTGGATCTTAGATGAAAGGAGGACTCCACATTCACTGCAAGAATCCCCTTTAGGACGAATGGTCTCTGTGCGCATGCGCAAAACCCCTAGCAGCGCGCGATGGAACCAGTCTGGACGGAGTTGCGCACCGCTCCGGTACAGTGCTCCGGACACGTGCATGGGAAGCATTACGTCATGGAGGAAGGAAACAACTTTCCTTCCTCCATGCATTACGTCATGGTCTCTGGCCAGCCTCCGGCTCAATACAGCATGGCGGCGCGAAAGACGGATTGATCAGACGTTAACCTTGTGTTAATGAGATGTTTAGCGACACCTGGTGTGGTGTGGATGCTGATGCCCGACACAGTGTCCAATAAATCTAGATCCTAAGCGCGTACGGCCTAGCAAGGTCGCTTATCCGGCCATTTATAAGGGTATCGATGGGCCCAATCACACGAAGCACATGGCGTTATTAGTGACGTCGGTGTTCCAGACGAATGACTGACTGGTGTTCTGGCCATTCAGAGAGGCCTGTTGTCATGCGTGACGTTACTGCGTTCTCACCAATTAGAGTGTCGCATTGCACTTAATGGGTTACGCCAACTACATCGAAGCCAGGCGAACGGGAAACGTGACCAATCAGCTGTCGCTGAAAAACATAAAGTTGGTAGAGGAAAAAAAAAATATTTGCAGCAGTGCGAAAGAGCAGTGTGTTTTGTTGAAAACCGCGAGAACAGGTATGGGAAAGTGACTAGTACGCTTGTGTATCATTAAAACTAAGTGTTTATTTTAATACACCTGTGCCCACAGCCATGAAAAGAACGCGACCATGCAGGCTAAGGCGGCTGCGGTTTAAAAATGTCTGCTGCGCTCAATTAAAAGTGACTCAAAACTTTCTCAGCAAAGCGCCTGCATCAATGGATGAGTCAAAAGGCCGCAACGTGTAGTCGCGTTGCTGCCGCGAACTGTCCGGATGTCACCACTGAACATACGCACATATACGCCTGATAATTCGTTCTTCCGCGAATAACAAATGATAACGCGATGTTGAGGCGTCGATAAGGAGAGAGCACTCTTGAGAAGATAACATGGTGTGGTGAAAGTATGGGTTGCTGAGGCAAAATAGGGTGCCAGAATGGTGCTGTCTGCATTCCCGTCAATACAACTTATCTTGCTCTGCAGAAAAATTTTGCCCGTATAACTCGTGCACTAAATGACCAATAACAGTTTAACATAGACAAATGTAAATTAATGATTTTCAGATGCAAAATATCAAATTCTACTCCCACCTACTCGTTCAAAGTTCATCTTCGTGCAAATATCGGTATTAGCTACAACGCTAGCCTTTATTATGGTCTGCGCACGTGATTGAAGTCACAGCTAAGAATACATCAAAGGAAATCTTCATGGTGCACCGTATCTGACACTCAAAAATTGCTTACCATGCAAATCGTCTACCTCTTGAATTTGTATTGCCTATATGGTCGCTTTACCAAGCTTATCAACACATAATGATTTAAATACATGCAGAACTGTGCTGGAAGCTTCATCGCTCTCAACCACGATCGACTTTTCAGCGTGGCTAACACCAATAACTTTTTTGTCTTTAATGGAAACATGATGCCTTTGTGACGTTGTGTTGTACACCACATTGTTTTCTCAGTCAGAACTCTTTTATGCATATTTTTGTCGCACTGAAGTGTTTAACATTCCAGCCCTTCCTAACGGCAGGAACTCTGGCATGTTCAACTTCTAGCTATGATAACAACAAGCCTAATCTCTCTGTCCTATGAGCATCTAGCACAAAAAAAAAGTACTTTTACAGCTATAAAAAAGTATTGAAACTATTTTCATGTTTGCTTCGATAAAAATTCGTATTCTGTTTCTATGTAACCACCTTTTAAACATTGTATAACGATTTCTTGAGCATTTTGGTTTCCTCATTTGGAATTTGATACATCTGTGCCCGCTCACACAACGATTTATACAAGAGCCAGATTATAAAGAGGTAGCTGAAAAATAAACTTAGCCCGAATTTTTACAACCACGGTAAGGTGGTGCAGTAGGGAAAGGAACCCGCAACGAGTGCAGATTTATCGAAAGTCCCGCCCTCGAAAAGTTTGTCGGAGTCTCAAAACTTAAATAGAGGTCCACCGCCATGCCGCTTTGCCATTAAGAAATGAGCAGCGTCATTGTGGAGTCATTTCCGAAATTGAAGCGCCACCTCGCAGTCGTGGCCGAGTGGTTAAGGCGATGGACTCGAAATCCATTGGGGTCTCCCCGCACAGGTTCGAATCCTGTCGGCTGCGTATCTTTTTCTTTTTTTTTTTTATTCCTTGGCCCGGAAAACAGGACCGCACTCAGAGCGGGCTACGTGAACTCGTTAACAAAAATTAAGAAAATGCTTAAGCTTCGCATTAAGGGCAGTACGAGTCGATCTCTGCGAGAGGACAAGAACCACGTGACATGACGTCACTGACTCCGTCACTTCCACGGACGACGCAGTGTAGATAGAGATGTGACGCACGTATAGTAATGTAGTTACATACATATAAGCGAATTACAGATACTGGTAATCGTAGTTATAGTAAAAATAAAAATGGTGATAACGATAATGACAGTTACCACAGTATATGGTGATATCTTGGCTTGCGTAGTAGTGGTGATAGTTGGTAATGGTGATGGTAATAGTAATAGTGATAATGGTCGTTAATGACAGTGATGATGATGATGATGATGATGATGATGATTATGATGATGATGCTAGTAGCGATGAGATGATGGCGGCTGGTGATAGAGGTAATGATCATACGGCGATGACGAAGACAGTTAGTTATAGTGATGATGATGATAGTTGCTGATAGTAATAATGATGGCTATGATGATAGTGATAGCATAACGTCGGATCTGAGAGGAGAGAGAATGAATCTCGCATTTCTGCTCTCAATGCCCTCAATGCCCTCGCCTTCCTGGCCATCGAAGCCCCCCAGTGATCAATGCAGCCTGTTGGTGTGGAATGCTGTCGCCTGCCATTTTCCTCTGGGGTGAATACATGCAGCGTTTTTTTCCACGATTTTCGCGCGTCGAAAACTGCCGCGCCGACGCGACGCCCAGCTCGAGATACATGGAACGACGAAGCGGCGCGAGCGCCGCCGCGGATCCCTCGATGCGAAAGCAAATGCAGCAGCGAGCGGAAATAACCGCAGAGCGAGGTACGTGAGAGAAGCCACGCTGTCCCTTGTGGTAAAATCCCGAAAGTGCTCATTCTAGTGCTACTGTGCTAAATGTAGAAAGCGTACATAGGTGCGCAAGGATTTGGCTCGCTCGAATGAACGAAGATACTTCGTAATGCCCGCTCGGATACCAGCGGCACGGTTTTCTTTTTTATTTTCACAAATTTCACTCCAGGGAGCAAACAAACACACAACGATCCGAGAGTGGGTCGTATACTCACAAAAAAGCGACATTCCGTGCTTGATTAAGCGTTTATTTTTACGATAATCACATTTCTGCGGCCAAACTGCCCCATACCTCGTCAGCCATGGCAGCCATGTTGACAGCGGCCGCTCAAACCGGAAATGCCAGCTTTCCGCGCTCCTATTGGCTCGCGTCGACAGTAGTTTCCGGTTCGAGAGGACGCCGCGCCGCCCGCGCGTCAAATATCTGGCAGGGCCAGATCGGTGGCGGCGCGCGTTTTTTCTGACGCGGGGCGTCGAGTGCGCGCCGTCGGGCGTAAAACGCCGGTTTGACGCGGCAAAAACGCTCCATGTATTCCGGCCTATGGAGTACGATACCGGTTTCCGGCGGTGTTCATTCGCTCTGTCGTCCTCTCTCGGTCCGGTGGCTGCTCCGTCGCCCGCTTGCAAGGCGCAGCAAGTGACGTCGGGCGATGTGGTGCTCCGGCCACTGACGGAATCGGCGATTTTGTTCGTCGTGTGGATCGGCCTTTAACAACGCCTTTACCTTCTGCGAATTTTTCGTTGCTTTATTTTTTAAGCAGTGCTTGCTGTTGGCCTAGTTGGTTTAATTACATGCTCAAAGGAATCGGCGCGCACAGACGAAGCACAACAACAAGAAGGACGACAGGGCGAAGTTCTGAACTGACAGCTTTTCTTAATGCGAAAAAATTACTTCGCCATGTTCACGGATTTCTGTCCGCAGACCACGTCAGCAAAATCGTGTCCGCAGCAGTTGTAATTGAGAAGTGGCAGAGGCTAATGAGTGGTGTCATTCGATAGAGGGGGACGTAATGTTGTATCCGGAAAGGTAATTAGGCCAATAAGTTATTTTAGGTAAATAATCACAGGCAAAAAATATAAAGTCCGCAGTAGTTGTAATTGAGAAGTGGTAGAGGTTAATGAGTGGTGTCAATCGATAGAGGTTGACATAATGTTGTGTCCGAAACGATAATTAGGCCAATAAGTTAATTAGGTAATTAATTAGAGGCAAAAAATGTAAAAGAAAAGGCGAAAATGGTCTAATTAGCCAATGGCTTGGCGCCACATTTGAATGTATCAAGTACTGAAATAGTTAATTAAATCAGTCAATTAAGGTGACGTCAAGGATGCGGCGTCACGCAACCTGAATTCGAGCCAAAAAAGGGCATAGGAAGGTATTGACGCGAAATTTGAAAGTACAAAAGACTAAGGTAGTTAATTAAGGTAGTCAATTAGGGTTACGTCAAGAATGGGACGTCACGCAAGCGGAAGTAGAACCGAAAAAGGGCTTAGAAAGGGATTGGCGCGCCGTTTGAAAGTACCAGAGACTAAAATGGGTAAACAAGAAGGGAATTAAGCAACTAGAAGCAACCAGAAGCAACCGACAGTAGCATCTGCGCTTTCACATTTCTCCAATGCTGATTCTGCAGTGTTCTTTTTTTTTTTTGGGGGGGGGGGGGATTGTACGCACATCCATCTCACTGCAAACAAAACTGCTCGATCGCTATTTTCACGATGCGAGGCAGTATCTAAAAGGTGCTCTATCAGGCCACGTGACCCCAGAAATCATTGACGGTATACCTTCAAGACCCAAACTAAATATGAATATCTTCAGGAAAGGTCAATCAAAGCGCAGAAAACAAACCTAAAGCCACCAGGCCTTACCTGATGAACAATGGCGAAGCCACCAACATATCAAAATTAGAAAAACAAGTAAGGAGACTTGCAAAAGACAACACAGCAAAATTTAAAAGAAAACAATGAATAGAAAGTAAGATCGCTAAAAACATGACAGTGATCATGGGGAAAAACTCTATGAACAATGGAGAAGCGAACAGTTAATACGGAACATAAAAATTAGGAACATTGATGTGAAGAACAATGGCCGCTTAAACAGTGCTGTTAAAATAAAAAAAAATCTCTCTTGCCTCATTGCCCTCTTACCTCAAACTAAGAGGAAACAAGGCATTTCTTCCGTTTGGCTGGAGCCATTCAAAGCGTGTAAAAAAAAATATAGCTCGAGCTGTGTTAAAAAATGCCCTTCAAAGGCCTGTATTTACAGATTAGAAAACAGTTTACTTTTGAAGACAGGCAGGTTGGAAAAGGCAGGCTACCCTCCCAAACTTCTGGCTTCGATTGCTAAAACTATATTGACGAAGTCGAAACGAGTAAAACAAAGAAGAGCAAGATATTGGTTGTTATGCCTTAAAAGCATAAGATTGCCTATAGTCTAAGAAAAATTGGTTAAAAAAGGTAGACGTCGATATTGTTTTAAGGACTCCTGAGTCGTTACCTCGTCTGTGCAACCGCGTGAATGAAATGAAACAAGAGAGAAGCACCTGCACCACACGCCACATGCGGGCGTTTGTTTACTATTCGGAGTCAGTCGTCTACTAGATTTATGTGTCACGCGGCAAAAAGATGGGTTGTTTAGGCGGGTCGGTGTACAAATGAGAAACTGAAATAACACGATAACAATGTGAAGCAGAATACCCGCCATCTTGGCATTCACTGCCGCGACTATAAGGTTTTGTAATCAGGTTGCTCGTATGACTTCGAAAAAATCACGTCGATAGAAAAAACGCCGCAATAAACTGACATGTGAGATAACAGAAGCTGCCAACGAACTCCGAAGGACCAGTGTCTTAGCAAGCCGTCAGTTTCATTGACGGAAAAAGTTTTTCCCTTTCTAACATGAAATTTTAGATCTTGACAACACTTTATGCTGCAGTAGTTTTCCACAACAAAGTTCTTGACTTCTTTACTGCTTTCTTTTTTGTTTGTTTTGCCGTCCTGATCATTGGCTTCTTCATTGTTCAACCTGTTCTCATCACGATCGCCGTCATGTTTTTAGCGATTTTACTTTCCCTTCATTGTTGTTTTTATTTTGCTGTGCTATTTGTTTGCTTTTCCATTGCTTATATCGATTTTGTTTCCCCTTCTTTGGTCTTCATTTTTTGCTGTGTTAGCTTTTTCATTGTTTTTAGTGAATTTACTTCCTTTTTCTTACTTTTTCATATTTTACTGTTATTTGGTGGATTCTCCACGGATTGTTCATTAGGGTTTTTTTCGTCATGCTTCCTCTAATGTTTTAGCGACCTTTTTTTTTCTTCCTGGTGGCTTTAGGTTAGTTTTCCATGCTTTGGTTGACCTTGTTTCCGTATAAACATTTAGGCTTTGCAAAATTTTATCAGAGTTGATTTCGGTCTTATAAAAATATTTTGTACCTTGCTTTGAATCTGTGTTTACTTCCTTTAGACACGAGTGTTCTTGCCCTCTCTTCATCGTACCTGATGTTTATGATATTTAGTTTGGTTCTTTAATATTCCCATTTATGATTTCGATGGTCGCGTGGCGTGATATGGCACTGCTTAAATATTGGTTCGCATCCTTTTCGAAATAAAAATTATTAGTTCAGCGCTTCGCACTGTCGTCCTTTTGTTCTTGTGTTTCGTTTTTGTGCGCTGAGTCCGCTAAGAATTTATTTTTAATTCTTGTATAACCTTTTTAAAGGCATCGTAGTACATTACGAGTGGAGTGGTAAATGTTTACTACCAGTAATTTTTCATTGTCATAAATGTAACATGGGTACACATCCCAAACACATGTTAAAAATACGCACCACAACGCGTTCCGTTTCTTACCAACGATCATTCGCGGTGTTGTATACCAGCCTGGTACGGCTCATTTATTTTAATGAATTACTTATATTTTCTGAAATACTCGCTCAGAAGAACTTCCTTGCTAATTTGGCTTCATTTGGATCCTCCCCTAATTCCTTTCCGCGGACGCAGGATGACAGCGACGGCCACGCCAGGTTTTCAGAAGAACGAGTTCCCTACGCTAGCGGTAAAACAGAGATTAAAAACTCAGTTTCAAAAGCATAACGTTTCACGAGATGATGTATACAGCTTCTTCCGCCGAAAAGCCGCCGCCATTAGAACGGTCAGAAAATACCCTGATTGGACAACAGGTTAGTGCCGTCAAAACCACCTGACCTCGAGCGGACATTCCAAGCACCCCGAATTCAAACATTTTTTTCTTTTAAATCGCAGAATGACAAGGTGGTGTTAAAGGCGCTATCGGTGCACTCTTAAGGTAGAGGTTTAGCGTCATCCTGTTTTTTTTTTTTTATTATTTCTGCTTAAGACCGCAAACAACAACACCCTAATGAACCACGGTGTAGCTTGCAGTCGCCAGGTTCGCCAATCGAAGCGCACACGGTGGGTTTTGAGGCCGTATCCGTGAAGTCATAGATCGGTAAATCGTGGCGACAGTGGTTGGTCAAAAACTGCTTTCGGTACTCTGGTGTTTGCTATTTCAAAACTTTTTTGTTGTTGTTTTTTTGTGTGTGCCTGTGAGCACTCTGCGGAAAGTGATGGGAACGTAAATTCAAAATATTAAAAAAAGAAACAGAGTCGCCCTTTAAAGGCATAGTAGTACATTACGAGTGGAGTGGTGAATGTTTACTGCTAGTAATTTTAATTTAAAAGTTGGACAAAAAAAAAAGACAAACGAAAAATTTTGAGTGATGCGCTAAACACAGATTTAGACTGCGAAACATTTCAGAGTGGTACCTAAAAGGAAACATACATCAAATATTGCATAATAAATAAACCTCATGTCATTGATGTTTCGTTAAATGAACCAAAAAAGAGTACAAGTGTCAACATAAATTGGATTTGATCCGCCGTCTTCGCGTTAAAAAATACAACGCAAAGTCATTGCGGCAAAGAAGTAGAGGAAAAGGCAGGTTTTAAGCTCTTAACCGTTACGACAAGCATTGTATTATTTCCCCCCGCATGTTGATCACGTGTCAGCGCATGTCTGGTGACGTTCGACCACCTTCTGCCACACGCGCGCTGCAAGGCCTAGATCGGCCATGTTTCCCTTTGATTTGGTCAATGTCTATGTCTCCCGGGTACCTGAATAAATATAACCCATTGTTCTGGGTCTGCGTCCTTGATTTATTAATGTAAACGCGGCATCTCAGTCTACAATAAACTACAAGAGGCATCGAAGTAATCAGCGTACAAATAAAGTAATTCAAATCTGTGCACGACATAATCGAATGCAAAAGGAGGTTTAATTGTTGACAGGTTCCGTACGTAGAGCTGTGCGTATATCGCAGTCGTGGCCGAGTGGTTAAGGCGATGGACTTGAAATCCATTGGGGTTTCCCCGCACAGGTTCGAATCCTGTCGGCTGCGTTTCAATTTTTTTCTTCCTCACTAAAGGTTTTTTGTTTTGCCTGCATAAACCCGCAAGCAAGACCGTACGCTATGAAATACTTCTTAGAATAAACGAATTTATTAGCTCTTTGCTGAAATAGAGAGAGTTGACTAAACTGCAGCGAGCCAGTATTGCACGAGAATTGTGACATGCGGTACATTATGATTACTGGATGAATTTTTAAGGCTGAATAGGTATAACCGAAGCCGATGGAGAGACAGGTGTGCATGGAGCTTGGAAAATCAAATTTCGCTCAAGTAGGGTAGCAACAGTTGTGCGAGAAAAGTAAAAGAAGACTAACTGCAACTTCTGGAAAATCCATACAGAAATTACCGGAAACAAAAGCAATGTGAAGTCAAACCTATTACAGCAATGTTCTCGCAAGCTCAGGTTAGGCTGCTTTGACGTTATTAGGGTTAACCAGGTATCAGCCGAATAGGCGTCTGCCTGCAGCGCATGGGGTCTCGCTAAAACATGGCGCTAAAAATATATTTGTCATAAACGGGCCAGTTTAATGTTTTACGAAGTGCTCTGCATAGTCATCGTGCATAAAGAAATATTTCGTTTGATTGCATTAAGAAGAAGGCAATGGCTTTTGACGATTTTCAGTCAGACATAAGACTGTGAACTAAGCGAGTTGAATGTCCAAAAACCTAAATCACACACATTCAATGGAAGAAAGAAATACATATCGCTATTCGCTATATAAAGCGCCATGAATGTGTCATGAAATGGAGCAGTAAGGAATGCGTCGTATATATTTTCTCCCTGCAATAGAGGGAGACAACAGAGTGCGCACGTTTATGAGGTGGATCGCTGGAACCTCACGGGAATGACACACGGAGTGATGTGTAGGCATTGAACAACAGCAAAATGAAAGTCAAGACCTGTCTTGCAGTTTTTGTTTTTTGTTTTTAGTGCTCACTATGAGTCAAGTGGAACCTTGAAACAGTGTTTTGGTTATTTGTGAAGAACTGCACAATAAACACGGTACGCCCTCATTTTGGAGGGCGACGAAATTAAAATAAAAGACCAGCGAATTAGCGTGGTTAAGCAAAATGTGATTTATCACTTCGGTTTCGGGTTGCTTATACTCATCACCATACAGCCGTAAACTACCTTCATTACGTGAAAGACTACCTGACATAAATTCCCATTTTAGCCATTCCGAACGAACTTGACTGCATATCCTATTAATACCGTTTCTTGGGCTAGTTGGTTCATATTTGTACTGTGAAAAACTGCGCCGAAATAAACACACCACAAGACAGAAGGCGATACTCACAACTGAATTTATTGAAACTCACGAGTGATCTTATATAGGCGAAGTTTCCAAAGGGAAAGAAGGATGAGGAGAAAGCGCCTTTGTCCCGTCTTCTGTCTTGTGGTGTGTTTATTTCGGCGCAGTTTTTCACAGTGCATATCCTATAAGAATGGCGTATTTGACATGGGATATATAAATCGCGCTGGGCTCTGTTCCAAGAGAAATCAGAAGGACGCAGGGCGATCAAGCTTTGCCTTAGGAGTAGACGAGATAGCAGCTTTAGCATTGTCTTTATATTCATCGAATAATTTTAAATATTTTAAATAATTTAAGTTGGTTGCTGGGGAAAGGAAGGTACCTGTCTCACTTCTCAGTACACACTCCGAGTTATCAGAGGTAAGCATGTCGTCAGTTCGAATCTCTAACGTGAATTATACCTCAACGTGGAATAGCAGACAAATGCTAAATTACAATCCAAATGTTATGACACTACCCTGAACGCTGCACAAAGAACTATGACGTCACAGTTCTGAGGCAAAATCACGTGCGTATATTTTTCCGGCACCATTTTCTCAGTTCTGGGTTGCGGCGACAACAAGGGTTCTTTTTTGACCGAACACACGCTTCGCGTAAAAGTGATACCCAAGTTGGCAGCTCCTGCGAATTTTGCCCTGTCACGTGATCGCGTGACGTCACACTAACCGTTGTAACAGACAGGAGCGTGTCGCACGAGTGTCGCTTCAGACGACACACAACGGTTGAATTGCGGTGGCTCTATAGGCCCGTTGCATTATGCGAACTGTGCATTTTCGACCGGAAGCAGTCACCTACAACAGACGGGACAGGAAGTTGCGAGCAAGGCCTGCCTAGACGGGACAGGAAGTTGCGAGCAAGGCCTGCCTATAAGCAAATATGGCGTAGTGTAGGTGGTTAGCAAACCCTTATCCGCCGGCAAAGGAAAACCAGGGGAGATAGAAGCATGACTGGAAAATTTCCAGCATGGCCGGACTCGAGCGGCGAGAGCGCGCCACCACAACCATGCCTCGGTTGAATTGGGAAGTTGGGAGAAAGGAAAGGAAAAGACCGAGCCGAGGCTAAGCGCATTAGGCTTAGCTAAGCCTAATGTTTCGTCGTATCACCTTACAATATAATGCGTTGCTGTCTGAACAAACAATGGTATAATTACACCTAATTAGGCTTAGAACCTTTCTAAGCCTAATTAAGTGTAATTAGGCTTAATTAGGCATCACGAGTATTGTGCTTTCTTCGTCAGTGTCGAAATTAAGCGATCTGATTTGAGGTGCTGGACCAATACGCCTTCTTCCCAGAGATGAAGTCTGTGGTTCTGGAGGCCACCACAGCATACGAGAGGAATTGCGAGGCATATGAACCGCGCTGTCCACCGTGACGTCACTGGGTTCGGCGGACTCAGCGTGATGCATTACAAAGACGTCATGAGTAAAGCAAGTACATCTTTCTCCTCTTTTTACGGAATCCGCACATGGTTACATTACCACCCTCCACTTACGCCGACAATATGCTGTACTAACAACAATGCTCAACCCACGGCAAGGACATTCAGCAGCTGTGACAATAGAGAGAGAACTGCTGGTAAAAAAACGACAGCAAGAAACACTTTACGAGTTGCACCGCCAACGTGAAAAGACAAGAGCGCGCAGCGCTTCCTGGGGGTCATCGCCGCCGTCGCCGTCTCCCCAGAGGCTTTTTGGTTGTAGAGGGGTTGTAGCTGTCCTCGACCGCCTCGTTTAGCGCATCCATGCGCTGGAAGGAGTCGTGCTCTTTGAACTCCCTTTTCACTCGGTCGTCGCAGTTAGCCACGTCCCGCTGAATGTCGTAAACGGCCCACAGCAGCTTAATGCCCTTCTGTCGGGCTTCCTCGCTAGCCTTCTTGACCTGCACAGACACAGGCCACGAACCTCTGTCACATCAACCCTGAAGCGCGCGGTAAAGCGCAGGACCCTGGGGAAACATTCCATACGATGACTACTATTTCTGTACCTCGTGTGCACGCACCTCCCACATGCAAACCATATACCGTATAGGGATCCCCGCTATGTTAACCACATACTGCACATATCTGCCGTCTACAGCGAATATGAAAATGTTGAGATGGTTTCTTACTCGTTTTAACTCGGTGTAATTGTTTTTTACACGATGCTTACCTGATACAAACTTCCTGTGACTATAGGCCTGGTGCGCTTCAGTTTTACCTTAGCATGTGTTGCTACCTGGCAGCCGTCAAATGAAGGACGTTTGACCGTGGCCACCGCGATCAGCTCTGACGCAATGGCGCGGTCGATCGTGGAGGCCATGAGTTTAACCCTACACCGGCTGCCGAGTAGGGTTAAACTTTAACCCTACTGAAACCTGTTTATAATGAGGGAAAGCATACCGGCAGAGGCTGAGCGGTTAAGACGCTCGACTACTGCAACCCTGCAACTATACTGCAACTGCAATCCACTCGCGTTCTGCAACAATATCGTCGTTTTCATCAAATTTCACCTGAAACGCACTTTCGCGCTGTGCAGTCATACACATACGCCATCTGGCGAGTGCGGGCGAGGTGTTGACGGGCGAATCCACCAGGAGGCATGACAGAACGTGCAATGTTTTCGCATTTCTGCACGTAAGAAGACTAAAATGCGCCACTATATCTATATATTTTTTTAGTTTGTCCTGTCCTCGTACGAAGTATAGCTAAGAAGTGATATTAACACCTATAAGCTCCGGTTTTGACAAAACTACAGCGTCCAAAGAAGGGATCGCGGAATATATATTGATTGCTATAGCTCAAACTTACGACACGCAAAAAGTGTATATGCACTTGGACAACTTTCTATTGAAAACTCTATAGTGTCCCCAATTTCTGGATATCTTCATCTTTACGGTGAAAACGGCATTCGCAGTATCGGTTAGAATATAGATCGATGCGCTCAAATCAGAAAACCCTATTTGGCCCTATATCAATTGGCACCCCAACAAGAGACGTGATCAGAATGAGTACTTCCATAATTAGAAGAAAAGATGCAGATGTACACGCATGTACTACAATCCCCGTTCCCATTTTGGACTCGATTTCTCTGCCTGTGATCCAGTTATGGGAAATCTGTTCAGTTTATTGGGGCAACTTAATCACAGCCGATGCAGCCATAGAAGCTTCCGTTTCGAAACATTCATTTTCAGATAACCCTAAATAGTTTACGAGGCTTAACGTTCTAAAGCAATTTAGGTTGTGAGACGCGCCTTTGGGAAGGGCTCTGGAATTCTGACTCTATGGGCTTTTAACCTGCACTGAACACACAGATGGCTCGCCTTTTGCCTGCATCAAAATGCGGCAGTCGCGGATGGGTCAAACCCGCATCCGCCGACTCGTGATTGGTGCACCCCGATTCAATGCGGCAGGGCGGCGGGGAAAATACCTTGTAGGCTCTGCACTTGTATCTGTAATACTTGTATCTTCTCTTATATCTGGTGCACCCAATATTACACTCATATCCTATTCTCCTGCCCGGCACACTATCCCCCTGCCTCTTGGCACATTAACAGTACGCAGCAGCGAGTGGCTGTTTTGTCCAGCACCGTCCAGCACCGAGCCGGACGTCCAAATTCGGATGGTGACGTAGCGGAGGAAATCGCGACTATAGGCACGCCCTGGACGCCACAACTGTTAGCCTGAAGGCCGCCCGCAACGCTGCTTTATAAATTCGTTTATTTTTGGTCTTCATTTTATTAAAAGTTTTTCCCCACCACCATCCCAAGACTTGAAGCTCCGATCGATGAAGACAAGGCTCACTCGTCGAGCGGCCGTAGTAAAGAGTAACATTTAAAAAACGCGGGAAAGGGTATATACAGCGTTCGGTCGTATGGCACTGAACGCCAAATGAAGAAGTCCACAAGAGAATATATAAGACAATCCAGAACAATCGAAGCAGAACCTAAAAAGTACGATATTTCGCCATTTGCCCTCCGTATAAACTATAGTATCCTTTTTCCGTCCTCTTGAGAGGCTCTTAAAGGAGCCAACGCGAGCACGTTTTGCGGTCACGGCGTAAAAAAAAAGGAGCTAGTGATATTATATGAATTTTAACAGCGCTTACAGCACTATTAAGCTCTGAATAGTACTGGTATACCAAGGTTAACAAGCAAAAGCACGCGTTTTGGTCCAAAATTACTCATTATTTTGCTTTAGACATCGTAATTTTAATAATAGAGCACACCCGGAGGCTCAATACGCTGCAAAATATAAACCTTATGTCAAAATTCGTTATCATGTCCTCAGCGCTGAAAAAAATTGACAAAAATTGCATTCCGGCTCTCAAGATGGCACTGCAGTTTTAACAAAGAGGAGACGTGTTAGGACTCGCTGACGCCTAACGCTCACGTAGTGGACAAATAAAGACAAGGGGGGGGTGTCAGGTGTCTACTGCGCTTGTTTGGCAGATCAGTACACGTCTATACACTGCAGTGAGATACAACACAAGAAAAAAAGGGCAGACGCCTCAAAAAGAAAGCCCTTCTGCCTACTCAGTGTCCGTGTACAGTGTTGGTTTTAGGGGGTTCAAAATAACAAAACGAATCGGGCTATGCGAGACATCGAAGTGGAGGGCTCTGGAAATTTCGACCATTTGAGGTTCATTAACGTGCACTGGCATCGCACAGCACACGGGCGCCTTGCTTTTCGCCTCCATCGAAAAGCAGCCGTCACGGCCGGGATTCGATCCCGCATCCTTGGGCATAGTAGTCGAGTGCCCTAACCCCTAAACCACCACGGCGGGGACATGTGCAAGGTCGTCCACTGTTAGAGTGAACACGCGTGCACGTAGCAACTCTCTAGCCCTGTTTCCGTGGACCCGACATCGGAAGGTCGAGTTGGGGAGTTGAGTTGAGCGGACTCGACCCTACAGGGTTTACATGAACCCGACCTGACGGGCGCAGAACCGGCTCTGGACGAGCGGCGATAACGGTGGCACCACGTCAAAGCAAAGAAGTAGCAGACTGCACTCGATTCCGGTTTTTCCCCCGCGCATCTCTAGCGTTTTCCGAACTCTTCTCCTCTCCCACTGTGCCCCGACTGAACCCGACAGCGTTTACATGCTTCCTAAAACGGGATCGAGTCCAGTCAAACCACCCCCTGCGCGGGAGTTGACTGGACATGACCCCTCGTCTTCTCGACCCGACCCGATGGGGTTTATATGAACCCGCTAACCGGTTTTCGACCCGATAACTCAACTCAAACCGCTCCTGTCGAGTCCATGTAAACGCCGCTTCTTTGTAGCGTTAATACTCCTGACCCGGCCGCGCTTCAAAGCTAGATGGTAAGCATGCGAAGCACCACCTCCAAGTCCCTCTGCGCATGCGCCATTTTGCTTTGATATGCGGACGTGTCGGGCGTCTGAAAGAGAGCAACCGCCTGCTCTAGTGTTCACCCTAAGAATAGATGACCCTGCACGTACATGTGCTCTCTCAGAAGGTTTACTGGTCGCCACAGAACGCGGCGTCCGCGGCTGCCGATACATACCTTTTCAGCGGTGATATTCTTCGTATCGAAGGCCAGAAAGATGCCCCCTCTTGTGTCCTTGTAGAATGCGCTCGTCTTGAGATAATCGTCGCCGCCCGTTTCTATGTCACTGTACTTCGCAGGGCACACTTCCGTGAGCTCGCCTGGAAGTTAGCGCAGAACAGCACAGAAAATACGTCAACCACGAGCTCCCAATGTTCAGGAAACGCACATTGACGCTTCATTCAGGCAAGCATTTACTGTCCCTCTTTCTGTTCCGGTATGTCTGCAGGTGATTAGAGCAGATTAGTGAAGAAAAATTATACGTAAAATGTAAAATTATGAAAAAGTATAAAGTACGCATGGAAATGCAATATCATGCTTTCAAACGGCACTACGTGAGAGGATCTAACGCCATTTACGTTGTTTTTTTTTTTGTTTTTTGTAGCGAAAGCTACACTGCACTGGGTTTTCAAGCCATCGGCGTGGCACAGTGACACGTGACCGTTGCCTAGCAACCGAGAGCTGGGCCAGGAGTTGGAGGAGGAAAAAAGAAAAAGAAGGAGAACACACACACACAACTCGGTAGTTGGTAGAGGCGAACGACAACAGCGAGTTGCTAAGACAGAAGGTTCGTTCGAACGTTGTTTCGGAGGCACATTAAATTCAGGTGTCTGCAGAAAACTTCGCTGCAATACTCACAGCTTCCGCTCTATTCCTAGATTGAAGCCACGCTTAAACCCTCACAACTTTTTTATGAAGTCGGAAGCACAGCTACGGCGATCACCACCCTTGCATGGAGCGCCCAACAAGATAGCTGCTGTTACTCCCCCGGCGAGGAGAAGGGAAAGCCTTCTGGGGTCAAGTTCCCATCAGCTTTTTGAAATCCAGCTTTTGTTTACCCTCCTCCGAAGGTATTGCCGGAGGCGCTACACGCGTTCCTGCAACTGCATTGCCGTCCCGACATCGCCTACAGTGCCTAGATGAGTAAGTGTGCCAAATTTAGGTCACTACACTCTTAATCTTGTTCCAGACAGGTTCCACTTAGTATGTCGAACCAGATTAAGAGTGTGCTTATGCGCTCCACGACGGAAAAATGGCGCTGCGGTCTGCTGGGCCTGTGTCGCCTCTTACTCGGTCCGCTCTAACTACAAGATCTCCAATATAGTGCTTCTCCAAATTAAGTTTTAAGTAGCGACTGTGTATTGAAATTGGCACTGAAATAATTACTCAGGCGAGAGCCTTGTATGCCTACAACAAAAACAGGCGCTGTCCAAAACAAAGTGGATTCGAAAAATAGGCGTGACGTCATCGGGCAGTCACTGGACTCCAAGGGTTCATTAGATAGACAATGAATGTGTGCAGTATATACACATGACTACTTAATTTTATTCACCCCTTAATCCAACTTAATTATGATTTCGCATTCACAGTGAGTTGTCTTAAGTACCCTCTGTAACTTTTCGTTGCATGAGGACTGCGAGAGGACTGCACGTTCATGCTACCCGCTAATGCGTAGAGGGCACGGTAAGCCGCAAAACCATCACTGATACTTCCCACCGCCTCCACTGTTTCGTCGCAGTGAACAAGGAGCAAAATGAAGTGCGCATGGTACAAACACAAGGATGCAAGCTGCTTTTTCAGTGAAAATACTCTCCCTGTCAATCATCATCATCATCAGTCGGACTATACTCGCTGCAGGGCGAACGCCCCTCCCATATTCCTCCAATCAACCTGGTCCTGTGCCAGCTGCTCCACTTGACCTTTGCGAGCTTCTTGACCTCATCCACCCGTCTGACTTTCTGCCGACCCCTGCTACGCTCTCCTTACCTTGTTGTCCAGTTTGTTGCTATAATGTCCTGCCCATGCCCATTTCATCGTCTCGATTTCTGCTAGAATGTCAGCAACTCGAGTTATTTCTTTTACCCAGTCTACCGCTTCCTATCTCTTATTGTTACACCTACAATTTTCTGTTCCATAGCTTTCTGCGCTGTCATCAATTTAAGCAGAACCCTTTTCGCTAGTCCCCATGTTTCAGTCACATAGGTGAATACAGGTAGGATGCAGCTGTTATACACTTTCCTCTTGAGTGATACAAGTATGCTGCTAGTCATAATCTGCAAGTACTTGTATTATTTATAGTACTGGTTCTTAACCCCACTAAAACAAAGTTTTTAATCTTCAAAAGTCGCCAGAAATTCCTTCGTTGCACTCCTACGTTAACCCTCTGTTCTTACACTATTCCAGCTTCCGATAACACTAGGTTTCTGGGCGTTATTCTTGATTCTGCACTTAAATTCTCAGCCCACATCACTCATCTGAAAAAAATATCTATGTTTGGCATCCGAGCTCTCATTAAAGCACGCCCATATTTTCCTTGTTACATTCTCTTATCTGTGTATTATGCTTTCATTCAGTCGCCTCACTTACGGGATTGTCGTTTGGGGAAATACTTACAACTGCCCTTTACCGTCTGCACAGCATATACAAAATCAGGCCATCCGCATTATCACCTGCAGCACGTTTTCCATTAGCGCTCGTTTCTTATTATATGAACAGCATATCTTATCAGTCCACCAGCTCTCTCAGTGTCACCTTGTAATCGCATTCTTTAAGCTATTGAATGGCAGCTTGCATTTCCAGTTGGTTAATCCGTTACTACTTTCGAACTATAACTCTGCAAGATTTGCAGCTAATAACAATTTACTACTCCCGAAAGTTCGTACTAATTATGAAAAAAAAATGACATCTTTTTCAGCCATTTCATTTTGGAACTCATTGCCTTTAACACTGAAAACTTACATGTCCTTGCCCACATTTAAGAATAACTTGAAGGAATATTTGTTGAATTGCTGATGTTTTATATTTTTTATGTCTGATACCTGTGTTAGTGCCTTTGTTTTTGTGTAAAAATACTGATTTGCCTAATTCCTGTGTTAGTGCCTTTGTTTTTGTGTAAAAATACCTATTTGTCATGTTTTGTATAATATAACCTTTCGCTGACTTTGCTGTTATTATTTATTTTGTTTTAGTGATCTATCGAGGGTCCCGGTGCATTCTTATGACTATGGGACCCTCGACTGTATTTTTATGCACTTTGTAAATATGTTCAATCTAATAAACTTTCACTTTCAAAAAATGCGGAAAACTACGCACAGAGAGGGATTTCAATTTCTCATCAGCGTTCCTTGATGGACTGCACAGGTATCGAGCTTCTGTTGCAGAGAAAGCGTGTTGGCGAGTAGCTCACCGTAATAAGTGAGCTTGCACTTATCGCCGTATTTCGTCGTGTCCGTCATCCCTCCTTCAGGCAGATAGATGAAGACAGTGAACGTGACCGAGAAGGCTATACCGAACGACGCACCCTTGAGCTTGTCCAATGATGCAAGAACGCGGTCCTGCAGTTCAAATGCACGTCACTTAGATATTGCGTCACTTGGCGCTGTTGGCTGCCGATTTGCAAATTCTGCAGCATGTACAGCACGTGAGCGCTGCATGTTCGTCACCAGCGATATAGAAACACCGACACTGCACCAATTTTATCAGAAACCTTCAAACGCAATCGGCGCTACGGTACGGCGTAGTGGTATATACATAGGCCGTATATGGCGGTAGCACTAGAGTACTTATATGTAACCACAATATGCTAACCTACCTGTTACGTGCAACATTATTTGCAGAGTCAGTTCTTGCAGCCATCCTTCGCGGTCGTCGTTCGCAGAAAATGACGCCATCGTATAGATATAGGGCATATGACATCGTTATATCGGTCACATCTCCCAAAGGTGGCATTAGCTAATCATCAGAACCATTTGACAGCCGTCACTAAACTCACAGCCCGCTAACATCGAATATACCTTTTGTTACATAAGTTTAACTGTGCTCATTTTCTATTTCGACCAAATATTTCCATTTCCTTCTTGCTTTCAGAGCCCAAATTCACGACACTCAAACGTTACGTGGGCGTCGCAGTGTGTGTAACACACCTAGGTTACCCACCCCGTTCTGTCACTACGCCGCCAAAGTGCAGGCTTTGTGCAGCATTTGCTTTCTGCTACGATGTAATGCACTGCGAATATCTGGAGATTACGTTTGGAACCACTTACGACAAGTCACATGGTACATTGAGCCTAGTATATGTATCTGCATACCTGTATCTCTCTCCAAGTCTGCGTGACAGCCTTTACGACGCCGAGCTCTAGAGCGCCTTTTCCTTCCGACTACAAGACTTGGTTCATGGTCACGAACCGACCAATGCGCCCGCACAACCGGCTCAATTACGAGCATGCCGATATGCTCGCAACTCTCACCATGCTCGGAGGCTCCCAGGCGTAGTTCGCGGCACCCGTGTACCTGCTGAGTGGCATTATCTTACACTCTCCGGTAGGAGGGGCCTGGACCAGGTGGGTCACCAGTATGAGCAGATTCACTTTACTGCAGTATAGAAAAAGACGACACTAAATCGACCGCCACTAGCTCAATAACACCTGCTCCAAGCTATGTGGTGCGATGCGTTACACCGACGCTCCCGCCAGAAGCCATCCACTGACAGACTTTCTATAAATATATGAACGCGCCCATTTTAAGGAAGTAAACGCCACGCCCACCTCGGCCGCGCAACCGAGGATGATAGACTTCTGAAATTTAGCTAATGTCTTAGCAGCGGGTGAAAGCGCACGCAGATACTTCTGCAAAGTACACACATTTCTACACATGCTGCGCATTTTCGAATTGTATAACTGCTATGTTTAGCCGATAATATAATTTATGGCATGTGATTGTTTTCACTTGTACACACCCCTTATGTAATACCGCCAAATGGGAGTCTTTCATGTATAAAATGACGTGGTGTGAAGTTAAGTGGTGGTCACATGGAAATATTCCTCGTTGGAAAGAATTTATCCAAAGGCGGTCGAGTGGGTAAGATTGGCAAATTTTCTTGAGTAATGAAGAGGAGGCACTGGTAGCACAGCGACACCTGGAAAGCACTGAGGGTTTTTTATGGATGCAGTCTAAATGATGAAGATGATAATGGTGAGAAAAAAAAATGACAATGTTGGTACTGCGTCATGTCAGTGGCTAAAATAAGTGATTAACTGAGTCTCTCCAGAGATATCTAACATATGCTCAGCGCCCCCATTGGCTGGCTGGCTGAAAAACATTATTGGATGATAAGGGAGGGGGATGTCTGGGTGCGGCTCCTAGTCCTCGACTTATGTGGCTGCCGCTGCTGCCCGTGCTCGTATCACGGGGACACTTTGGGCCTCGAGTCCGAAGCTAGATAGGGCAGCCTGCGCTTCAACAGTAGGCACTGTGTTTGGATCGCCTGTTGAACTGTTTGGCGATATTAAAGAAAACGACTGACTAATGACGCCACTATAACCATCGCTTAACCACGCTGTGTGCCTCGCAGCGTAAGTGGCTTTGTACACGGACGTCCCTGTAATGGCAGGCGCCTTATTATGGCATGCTTAAAGGAGATTCGTTATCCACGGAAAGAGAGTGAGGGGGCGATAAAATGACCTATTCGAACACCATTCCGTTATCCTTTTGTAACTTTGATGAATTGCTCAATTCTTGCACTGTGTAATACCTTCGCTGTACCAAGGCTACCAGTGTTACTTTTATTCATTGTTCACTATAAACCACTGCGACCATGACTTTCTTAAAGACATCTAACGCTCTTAACAGCTCTGAAGAATTCCTTTCCAGATTTTCTCGTTAGCGAAGTTGCCGCCTGACGAAAGTCACCTGATGCCCTTTAACTCCTCCAGGGCCTTCCCGTCATGCTGCTTGCTTGACTCGAGCCCGCTCAGTTTGACGCCGAGGAAGACGGTCTTCAGGATGGTCGTGTTGCTGTCTTGCACCTGTTCCAGCAAGGTGTCAAGGCGCTGTGGAAGCGAAAGAGTGAAAGCAATCAGACTGTTCTCTCTGCCTACAGGAACCACTTTGCAGCGAATGCCGATTAATCCCGACTGATCCTCGAAACCGTACGATCCGCAAAGAAAATGTGTTTGCAGTGCTTCGCTAATGAAGAATCAGAGGGCGCGACTATTTCACCCGATTGACCCAACTTCAAGTGCACTATGTTTATCCGTGATGACTGTCCAGACAAGCATTCGGCTCGGCTTTCAAACCGTGCAGTCAGTGTGCATACCCAATTCGCGACCGCAAGCTGGAGGTGCTTAACCCAGGGCCCCGTACCTCGGTGGACTCGTAGCCCACAGATAAACCTTGAGAAGAAACAGCTGATTAGATATGGAAAAAAATATATTAGGAGGCACTTAAGACCCTGAAGATCGATAAGGCGAAACACTTTGGAGCTAGTTCTACTGTAATGTTTATTTGCAAGAACTGTTTTTCGGCACACTCTGAGAAAATTTATTTACTCGTCTTAATCCATAAAACATTGTGCGTCCGCTAGCTACCTCGTCCAGGGAGAGACTGACTGAAAAGCACACTTCTCTCTTATCCTCCGCTGAGGCAGTGGCGCCCCCTATGTTGCCATCGTTGCCATGTAGACGGAATTCGGAAGACTGGCCAGACAAGGAGAATTACGATCTGTTTCTTACGTGGAGCAATGGTTCGCGCTCTCGGTTGGGGGTCGGAGGGATAGTGGTTCCATTCTCGGTGGAAACGAAAGAGTTTGTTCCAGTGCGAAGGATGTTTTCTGATCAAACTTTCTGTACCCGGCGCGCATGAGCTAAGAGAGGCTTTCGCCTTAAAATGGGGTGGTCAATCGGCTCACGAAGAGGCTGCAGAAAAGATTCGGGAAGTAGAGATAAGCCGTTTGTACGCACGAAATATGCCCATGCTCCCTGCAACGCAGTGCAGATCATCAGTTTGAACCTAACGTGCAAGTTGACGCTAGCTAAACCTAATATTGATGTTGAAATGATTTTTAGAATAATGGCCAATCTAATATTCCTCAAAAGGAAAGCCACACCGCTGTGGCTCAGTGGAATCGAACTCAAGTCGCTTGTCTAAGACCTAACCCCCGAACTACTGTTCTGGGCCGTTTCAAAATGGCAGACGTCGAAAAATTACAGCAAACTACAATACGAGGGTCTCTCTCATTAACCAGTTAGCCCTAGCATTTGCCTGCCGCGGAGACACCGTGTCCAGGTGGGTATTGTAATGTCCCTCCACACATGGAAGACAGTTGGGCTAGTTGGTGTGTATTTGTTAATGACTGCGACATTGGAACTAGCGTGAAAAAACGTAAAGGACAGCGACAAAAGGTACCGACGGGACAGCACGCCTTTTGTTCCGTCGGTACCTTTTGTTGCTGTCCTTTGTATTGTTCCAGGCTAGTTGCAATGTCGCAGTCCCTCCACACCTGACCTCCTGGCGTCCCCGACCAACAATGGGGACTCACATTGTCACCATCGCGGACTATTACTAATAGCAAAATTTAGATTAGGAGGCACTAAAGGCTAGGGAATAGCGGGGTGACAATGCACACGCATGGCAAGCTGCGCTGAAAGGACACGGGATAACAGATTTCATCCTGGCAAGACGGACTCGCGCCCCGATATTCCCCTATTCTCTTAACCGATAGGGTCCGCTATTCTAAATCTCGCTAACCTTTACCGCGCTTATAACATGTTCTGCCCATCGCCCGAATCCTTTCTTGGTGCGATTTGAAGGCGATCGTTTCAGGCTTGGCATACTTAGATTAAAATGATTAAAATCATGTAAACTTGGCGAGTACACAGAACGCAATACCTAACACTTCAGATAACCGTTTGATTGCTCTATGCTGCATTTTTATCGGAAAGCGAGTGATGATCTCACCGATTAATGCTTATTTTGCTCATGTAGGGTCGACTCGAAAGAAATCACCCCTATATCGATCGTTACCGCACAAAAATGCACCATACCAATCTTGCCGAATTCCGAAAAGCATCTGCGTCGGGATGATGGTGATCATTATGGTCCACCATCAACATCTCGTCATCCTAACTGCAGGACAAAGATGTCTGTCCTTTGCCACTTGCAGACTTATTGTATCTTCGCATACATGCTTCTACCTCCTCTGCCAATCTGACTCTCCAGCCTCCTAGTACGCATGGTTAGTTCGTCCTGTTGATCTTAAGCTTTAAATTTTTACCTGATACTTCTCCAACCATGCACAGCGTTCTTCTTGCCCCTATCGTTTTCCTGCCCAGAGTCGCCGCATTTTCCGCGCGATGGGAACGTGTTCTGCGTAAATATCGCACAATGGAGCAGTCCTCTTTTCTTACGGTCATGATAGTCTTGATCTCAGCCATATTGGAGTCCTTCGAGTTGGATCCCCGCTCGTAGGCCGCTATGCCGGCCGTGAGAATTCCGTTGGTGAGGAAGAGCTTGTTCATCTCGGTCTTGGTGGCCGATTTGCTGATCTCTGAGCTGAGGGTTTTGAGGTACGCTGGCTCGGAGTCGAAACTGATGCCGTAGCGCTGCAGCTTGACGCTCGGGCTTGTCGGGAAGCCCTCGTAGTCTAACTTATTCCGGTAGTCCAGAGCTCTCTGCACAACGGGAGGGGAAGCATGGAAGAACAGAAAATGTGGTACCTCTTCTGGCTCACCGAACGGTTCAAGCTCAAGTATCCGCCTAAAACTACGGTGATAACCTCTACTGGTTTTCTAGTCAAATATCCCCATATGATAACGACGTCGGTTTAATTGTTTCGTGTACAAACAATACGGCATGGGCACGTCGTTGTCGTCAAGGGTACGACGTTCTGGTAGTTGGTTTTCGTGTCTGACTACTGGCTTAATCACTCGTTCCTTAATCGGTGCACCTGCTACCTCGCACATACTCATTAACTTGCAGTCGTAAGATACCATATTATATGAAACGTCTCCAGACGTAGACAAAAATCCGCATTAATTAACCAAGCCGTATACAAGCCTAAATGATTGGGCTAGGGCGCTACGTGTCTAACTCGAGATCCAAGAAACCTAGAGGGAACTGTCGTGTTGGTTTATCCTTATCAGTAAATTCGTTTAATATACTCATTCTGTAGGCAACCCTCGTCTCAAGCTTGTCTTTGGAGGTCCCAACAACCCCCCGGACCCCGCTTGAGAATTGCTACGCACATAGTTTCATGTGCTATTATTTAAAATGAAGTTTGGTCTTACCACTCTATCGCCGAGATGTCCAAGTCTGGGCTAGCATGGCGTCCCCGGTGATACACTGCCACCGTAGACGAATAAAAAAGCAGGGACGCGCAAACATCATTCCTCACCACATTTAGGATGTTTTTTTTCTTGAAAGGTCATTTACATGAATAAAAATATTGAAACTAATGAGAATACTTCCAAAGTGTTACTCGACAAGGAAAATGTATATGCAACAGTCTTGTGCCTTTACCCTTTATTATTTACGCAATTACCTACATGCATTCAAGATGCGATACAGAATTTACTTTTTTTGCAAAGTGCTCTGTTATTTTTTTTAATTCACCTATAGTTTTCATGTATTTCACGTCCCCTTTTCTTTCAGGCATGAGGGCCATGCTTCTTTCGCTTTCTTGGCGTTGTGAGGTCTTGGCGTGAGAATGAGGTCTGAGGAGCTGTAGTTGCAGTCACGTGCTGAGGATTCGCAGTGTTTCGTAGTTGCTTCGACAAAATGGTCCGGCAAGAAATTATACACGGAATATTTTTATCTATGGCTGCGGATCCAAATGATTCGGTACTTAGCATGTCTCGAAAATTTTACATATGTTCCTTCCCCTCACGACACTAGTGCTACAACAGTACCTTTGCACCCCCCCCCCCCTTCCTCTTCACTAATTAAGCAGCTGCGTGGGTTGGATTCAAGCTCAAAAGGTTTCGCGTATAAGCGACTACAGAAAGCGGCAGCACTCTCAACGCGCTCGCAACCACAGCAGGTGCGAGAAGAAGCAGGTGTACAGGCGGGCAGACCAGACCAGAAGGCCAGTGCAAGTGTACGTCGCGGCTACAGAATGGGTGACAAGGGTTGGGCAAATACAGATTCGAGCGCGGATCAGAGTCCAGTCACGAGGTGTCAACTCGCCGCTTTACTCACACCTGTGTGCGCGAATTCATTTGATAACCCTTCATCGTCCATCTGGTTGTCCTGACGTATACTTGCTATTGCCGCAATCCATTCAAATCTTTATTTGTTCTTTTTTCGACAACTGTCTGACGCGGCTTTATCACTCTGACTCTGGCACGTGGATCAATTCTATATTCTTTGTTTGTTCATGCTTGTTGTCGCGAGACGCAGCTTTATCAGTTTCTCTGTCGCTCAAGATACGCCGAGATGTGTCTCGAAGATTCTGGCCACTCGCGTATGTTTCCGCAATGTTCTAGGTTGTGGTAGTCATCGTTTTACGTCTTTATCTAGATGTTTCTCTGCCCCCTATAAATTGAGCGTTGACGGGTTCGATGGACATCCTTAGTTCGATGACCGACAAACACGATTGTTGTTATCGCCGCCTCCAATTGCATAGTTCTTTCGGGTGCACGTCAGCCCAATACAGAGTTTCATTCGAATGCAAAGCCAGTGTCTTCGCTTGTGGCTACCGGGCTTGTCACCACTACGTGACACTGTGAAGGCAGAGGCATGCGTTGCAAAGGAGAGAAACTTCATCAAGAAAGGACCCGTGACTTCGTTTTTGTGCAAGCTCACTGCAACATTAAGGGATGAGAAATATATTTTGATTTCCGCTGCCAAAAAATTTCAGAGCGTAAGCTGTACCACGTCATGCCTCCCAAGGTCATTCATCTCCATTTCCGTGACCTTGAGCTCGTTCGAGGCGCTAAGTCTGGCAGGTGGAAGTGGCGTCACGACGCGCTACCACGTGACTTGCTCTAGGAGGATAACAGCTGATGCGCTTCGCGCACTCATCAGTTTCATCATGGATGGTACGCCAGCTGGGCCTTCTGTTATGTCTATGTTAACCTGTATGTAAGCGAATCTGATCAGCAAAGGATAGGCTCGGCGGTAAGCCACTTTCGGTGAAAACATAGAATGCAGCGAACTACTTCACAGACCACAAGACAATCTTCGCCACAATCAAAGAATTGACCAAGACAAGTTGTGAAATTCGGAATAAAGGAAGCGTTTCATAAGACATCTGTGTAGTCACTTGTAAAACCAAGAATAACCGCACTTACAGTATTGAACTGCTAAAAATATATCTGAACCTCTACAATTTTTGTCAGGGCCGTAAGGGAATTGCAGTTATCAATTTAGAGCTACCAAAAGGATCGATCACTCACAAAAACGTGCCGATATTACGACGGAAGTGAAAGTATCTTACCTTATATCCTAGAAGACTGATAACTTCAATTTGGCGGTGACAATAAATAGTAAAAAACATCGAAATGCTTATTGCGGTGTAATCCTGCCATAATGAGATGAATATCAACACTGATCACATGTAAGTAAAACCTTACAGGGACAGCTAGCCTTTTCGTCTTCAAAGAATGCCCGTCATGTTTTACGCTCAGTTCAGGGCGGCCTTCAGTAAATATTGACCTTACATTCGAAGCATTGAAGGACTGTGGCACAGCTGGCGCGCTTTCAACTTTTGACAGTCGATAGTGCAAAATGCTCTATATTTCATTAACGAAGCGGTAATCACACTTCGTAGAACTCTCGGCGACGAGGTCTCCGTCACTGCGCCGCAACGACTTTGCGTGTGGAAACTGAATTGGACGCTGCTCAAAAAATGACTAATTACTGTCTGTCGAAGTGATATTTAATTTATTTTAGGTACCTTCTTTTTGCATACGTGCAATCATCATCGCGCTCTCTTGTCATGGCTTCCGGCATCGGGGTACGTAAAAACGCGCAGTTGCGCTGATTGAAAACCTCTTTTCAAATGTTTTCTGTGTTTCTAACCAAATCATTGCGTGATCGATCAAGTTAGACAGCAAACCTTTCTTTGCGCCGAAGAAACAAAAAAAAAGGAGGGGGGGAGGCTACAATAGTGCATCTTGCGGTACGGTCTCTGCAGCATACTTCCACACAGACATAGCCTTCTATATTATATAGGAGCCTCCTATTATATATAGAAGCCTCCTATATTATACAGGAGGCTGTGCCTCATATTCTTCTCAGACTTGTTTTCAGACATGCTTACGTCCTTGAAACGGTCCCAACTTCCAGGGTCGTCGTTGGAATAGAATTTTCCGTTGGTGAGGAAGACGTGCGTGAAGACGAAGTAATCGCACGGCAAAGTGTTGAAGACCCCTGCGGACGTCGACGGAAAGGCGCTCACGGTGCAGAAGACGAACGTCATTGGCCGCTTCACTGGGACGGGCGTGGGCTTCTTTGTAGTCATCGTCGTGGGCTCTGCAGGGACGGACAACAGCGCGGCGATTGCACAGAAAGCAGTAAGGGGGGAGGAGGGAGGGAGGGGCCTGGTTGCTATCATTCGACATATGTCAGGCAAGGCGTGAAAATAATTGGGCCCATTAAAGCAAAGTACACACCAACATCATCATCTTGGCCGCAGTAGTGGGCGCAGATCTGCCACAAGAAATGAAGAGCTTTAGCCGAATATTTAAATGCATCTAAGCGCTCGATCGTGGGACGTCTAAACAAAAAATCCAACCGATATAAAACAAACGAAATAAGAATAAAAATTAACAGAGGCTTAATGATGTCGAAGTTGGAGGAAAGAGTACGTTAAAGGCGCAGGTTACACATGTGGCGAGGGATGCGGACCCAAACATACTCTAGGTACGATTCCGTAATCATCTCAAGTTTCATCTACCACGTAGTAATGACTTATCTGTCCCACTGAGTAAAGACTTAAAATCGTCCTTTAAGCATCATTAAGCCGAAGTAGTTTGCTTCTCGGTTGTTTGCGTATGCTTCATGTCGCCTCTCCATGCAAGAGGAAATATGCACCTTTGTGTTATAACGCCTACTCAGAAGTGACCTTCACCTAAGTTCTTTTTAAGAACAAGTTTTAGGGATGGAGTTTTTTCGCGCAATCGGTTGCTAAATAAATTAGTTGCAATCCTGAACTGCTGTTCAGTACGGATTAGTTCGCCCCGCCGGGCTGGTGCAGTGGTAAGACGCCCGACTACTGTGCCGGAGTTCCCGGGTTCGAACCCGACCGCGGCGGCTGCGTTTCGATGGAGGCGAAACGAAGAGGCGTCGTGTGCTGTGCGATGTCAGCGCACGTTAAAGATGCCCAGGTGGTCGAAATTACTCCGTAGCCCTCCACTACGGCTCCTCTTTCTCTCTGTCCACTTTCATTCCCACCTTCCTCCCTTCCCTTACGGCGCGGTTCGGGTGTCCACAGAGCAAGTGTGACAGTTACTGCGCCTTTCCCTTCCTGTGAACCAATTTAACTTTAATTTATTTAACGGATTAGTTAAATTAATCGTCGGTAATTTGTCGGTAAAATTATCAGAACGAAAACTCATCGCAACTGCGCAGTTCGGTGACTGGTTATGATTCAAAACCCTTGACCTTACCTTCCGTGGTCCCCCTCTTGCCTGCAAAAGGATAAAAAAGAAAACAATGATTTACTTTCGCTCTTACGGTACAAACTTTAAGCAATTAAGCGGACCTGTTGTGCACCCTGTACATGTTACAAGGTCCTATATGGCTGATTTCGATTTAACCCACCCAACCAAACGAGAGGGCTGAGTTGGCAAGCGCCTGCGAATTCGATCATGGCCTATGGTCTTGTGACGTCCCACCATCCGACCACCATATATTTTCATTTGCGAAACTTCCCACGAGAGCCATGTATCAAAGAAAAAAAAACAGCGGTTCTAATTGGTCAAAATTTGGGTGTTTACGGATGGTGGCGGCGCCCGCGGTGATTAAAGCAAACTGTGCCCAAGTTGCAAACTTTCAGATTGTTGATAAATGCAAGACCACATGGCAAATAAAATTAATTGCAGAGATGCAGTAGCAAAAATGATTGGGCTTAACAGTCGTGAAGACAATTAATAGAGAAAAGAAAAACGAGAAGCGATTTTCGGAACACAATGACAGCCATACCACACAGCTTTTATTTGCCACTCCTAGATGGCGCAACAATTCATAAGCACCCGTAAAATGCATACTAAAACTAGTCACTTTTTAAAATGGAGTTTTCATACCAGAAAATAAACGTTTTCCACTCACTCTGATTGGTATGATCAAAAATCTCTCTCGACGACCAGTCAATGTCATGTCATGTTAGTTGCCAGCTACCACCTGCCAGCTACCAGCCCCTGAATTATAAAGTCAGGGCGTTTTGTAACTAAGGGTCGTTGCATCACAGAAATGCGAAGATGCTGGAGGATTTATTCACAAGAGTGGCCCGCGATATTTTCTCTCACAACACTGACAGCGGTGAAGCCGGATTTTCTAAAGAACGGAGACAACGCTGTCGGTAAAATGGAAAATAACGCGAAACGCTTCAGCATACATCAGAATGCTTATGTATGTGTATACAATGTTGGCATCGTGAATTTGTTCATATTGTTAATTTTTTTCGTAATTTACATCACCTTTATCAACACGCTCATAATTTCGTGTTGGGCATACTACTGTTTTGGAAATTCTACTATTCCCTTTGTTGTTCCCGACGTCCTAATGCAGAGTTCATTTGGCCACAGTGGAATTGCTTCTTCAATCTTTGTGCGCCTGCGCGAGCTTTATTTTTATCTTCAGCCGTAGTGCCATTGCTTGTACGTTTGTCCCCCTGTGAGAGCCTTAGCCCCATTGCTATTTTTACTTAATTGTCTCTCTGTGAAGGCTTTATTTTACCTTAATTTCCAGCTCCACCTTTTCTTCTTTGTTTCTCTGGGGAGCTTTGTTTTTATTATCAGCCCCACCTTTGTTCCCTCATGAGCTTCGCTTAATTCACCCCCTAAATTATAAAGTTCCGGCGTTTGTAGCTACCAGTCCTTGCATTACAGAAATGTGAAGAAGATACTGGCGGATATATTCGCAAGAGTGGCATCGGTCAGAGAATAAAATTGACATATTCGATTAACATCTGAATCTCGATGGAAGAGATAATGCTGCTCCCCATACTCGGGTGCATATATAATAAAAATTAGTGATAAGCCTTAACTAGCGTGAAGGTTTTTAATGTGAAAGCATTGAATCCACGTTCTTACTCGAATGCCCTTTATTTCAAATGTCATTTGCATCTAATGACCTTTATGATAAAAGGCTGTCATAAGGGTGCTTATTTCTCCACTTTGCCCCCGACTAGGCTGTTAGCGGGAGATTTCACGATGCTACTTTTTCACGGATGCCGTGTTTCCCTCCAAATGGAACTTCTAATACTTTCGCACTAAACAAGATAAGAAAACTAAAAATCGCGTTGCTTACTCTTGAGGTACGTCCTTTTGAATGAGATCTTGTTTTGAGGGCCACCGTTTTGCAGTAAACGACCTTACATGCATCCGCCAGTGAAGGATAGCACTTTGACTTTGCTTTGAAAAAAAGCATGTCGCGAGACACTAATTGTGCAACGCTGGAAGCATATCATTCCTCGGCGAGCTTAGACAATTCCCGCCGAAGCTTGCACTGTCTCTGTTGCAAGAATTAAGCTGGGCATTGGTAACTGAAATTACAAAAAATAGATACTCTAAAAGGTGGGACCACCAATTTGGTCTTTACGATACTTCGGAGCAACAACGCCGCCAAGTTAAGCCTAGCGTCTGAGCCTAGCGTCCGGCCTAACCGCCCTCGAGGGAAGACCCTCGGAGCGTGGACGGCATGGACTGGCAGGGCGAGGAAAATCAGAGCTACCAGCCGAACTCTGACACTAGTAAGGACGGAAATATGGAGGCGGTTGAGGCCTTAGAAGAAAATTCATGGTTCCGCCGACAAGGAGGCAGATATGTGAAGGAATGCGACGCAGCGTCCCAAGCGAAGAAGGAGGCACCCGTGAAGGGGAGCGAAGGGACCGAGGCCGCCAGATCGCGGCAAAAAGCGATAGGAAGGTCACTCGCCGAGAGATCCGTAGGCACGGTCAGATCGAAAATACCGAAGGAGATGTTCCGCGTAGTCCTGCGACCGCACGGCGGCGCCGATCAGCTGACAAGGAAAGCGGGACCGAAGCTGCGCCAGGTCCTGGTTACGGCTGCAGGCCTCAACCTGAACGGGGAAGACAGATTCATCGCCAACCCGAAGAATCAGTCCCTACTAATTATGACCCCGGAGCTCGGCAGGGCAAAGCGGTACGAGCAAATTACGACCATAAAAATCGGGCCAGTTGAGATAGACGCAACTGCTCACGCGGCCATGCCGGAGGGCGGCAAGGGCGTCATATACGACGTTCCGCTGGACGTCACGGAGGAGGAAATTCGGCAGGGACTCAGAGATAACCCTGGCTACATTGGAGCGAGGAGGCTCGGGAAAAAGTCTAAAACCGTGCTCATCATTTTCGAAGACCAAGAAGTCCCGCGAGAGGTGTGGTTCAACGGATTGCTATACCGGTGCAACCTCTACAAAAAGAAATTCGATGTGTGCTACGCATGCGGCAACCTAGGACATCGGTCGGACGTCTGCCCGGACCCCACCAGCCCTCGATGCTGAGGGTGCAGAATGCTTAATCCACCGGAGGGGCACGAGCAAAATTGCGAACCGCAATGCCTACTGTGCGGCGGCTGCCACCCCCTGGGGCACAACCGCTGCAGAAGCATGCACCGGACCCGGCACATTCTCAAAGTCCGACAAGCAGAGAAAGAAGCCACCCAGGCTCAAAACAAGCAGCAAGAGCCAACGAAAACCCGGGGCAGATCGAGAGGAAGAGGCGACGCCGCGGGCACAACGGGCCGTGCGAGAGACTCCAGCGCATCCGTCACCACAGATGAGCCCAGATCCAAGAGCAAGAACAGGGGGCCGCCACAACCACCGCCACCCAAGGACGACAAGAACCACTGGCCGAAGCCCGGGGAGACGCCGGCCGGACAAGCGAAGACGAATGAAGAAGTTAACGCAGGCGGTAAGTCGGTCAGCTTCGCTAGCGGGGTCTCCAAAGACAAAAACTTGGAACTTTCGGAATTACAACAGACTCAAGCCGAGCATAGTAAAGAAATCAGAATCATTAAAGAAGACATCAAAGAGATTAAAGAAACCCTCAAATCCCTAGTCGAGGTAATTAAAGAG
>JAJIZL010029838.1:109705-143563 GCA_023969395.1 Amblyomma maculatum | reverse complement strand
GAAGGGCAAGAGGCCACAGTCAGAACTGGGCATGGTCTTACTGATTGGTTTCCGATTGAGAAAGGGGTGAGGCAAGGCTGCATACTGTCGCCCTGCCTATTTAACCTATATGCAGAGTGCATCATGAGGAAGGCCGGCCTGGACGAGTCTTCAGCTGGAGTGAAGATTGCTGGAAAATGTATCAACAACCTTAGATATGCGGATGATACCACTTTAATGGCAGAAAGTGAAGTGGAACTCAAGAGACTTCTGGTGCGCGTACAAGAAGAGAGTGAGAAGTTTGGGCTTAAACTGAACATTAAAAAGACGAAGATCATGGCGTCTTGCCCTATCAAGTCCTGGAGCATCAATGGACAAGAAGTGGAAGCTGTGACAGATTTTCTGTTCTTGGGCGCCAAGATTACCTCGGAAGGAGACTGCAGCCATGAAATTAGGAGACGCCTGCTTCTGGGAAAGAGAACAATGGTTAGCCTTGACCGCCTAGTAAAGAGCAGAGACATTAGTCTGCCAACCAAGATCCGTATAACCCGTGCTATGGTCTTTCCAGTTGTGATGTATGGATGCGAGAGTTGGACTGTGAAAAAGGCTGACCGCCGAAGAATTGACGCGTTTGAATTGTGGTGCTGGCGAAGACTCTTAAGAGTTCCTTGGACTGCCAGAAGATCAAATCAGTCGATATTGTCGACCATAAACCCTGACTGCTCATTGGAGGGTCAAATTCTAAAGTTAAAGCTCAGCTACTTTGGTCATCTGATGAGAAGAGAGGAGTCGCTGGAGAAAGATTTGATGTTGGGAAAGGTTGAGGGTCGCCGGAGAAGGGGTAGGCAGCGAACACGATGGTTAGATGGCATTCTGGAGGCATTGCAGATGAAGCTATGTGATGTTAAGAAGATAGTGAGAGACCGGAAAGCGTGGCGTGACATGGTCCATAGGGTCACGAAGAGTCGGACACGACTGAACGCCTGAACTGAACTGAACTGAACTGTAGGCAGAATTGAGCTAGTTTACAACATTTGGTCACAAGGTTCTGGAAGTTTATAAAAATGACATTGAAAGTTTTCTGTAAATACTTGGGGTACTGGTTTTCTTGGTGAAATTTTTGATATTTTTGTTAAATAATATAAAGTCCACTGCCTGAGCGCAATCAGTGCCTACTTGATAATAGAGTGGAAATCGCTGGAAATCGCTATTATCGCCGTAACAAATTGCTTGAGTTCTTTATGAATTGCTTGACTTTTATAAGCGCTCTATCACTCTGATCGCCAAATATATAGTTAAACCTAGTATTCTTTTTTTTTGCGCACTAGTAGCACTCTGTTGATTGGTTGAACCGCTGATTTCTTCATTTTGCACGACAGAGCCGCTTTTCTGACGGTGTAATACACGCCAAATGTTCTACCGCCGACCTCGAAGAAGCGTACAATACAGAAAAGTATGCACTGATGAGACCAGACGGCAAGGCATTTAATCTTGCACTGTACAATGTCGAACAAAACGCTATTTCGGGGTTCCCGCTTCCGCGGAACGCCGCGCCTGACATTATCGCTTATCTATGTGCCTTACTATGCATTCGCGTTGCTCTTCAGATGCATGCGCCGCAGCAGGGATATAAAACGCTCGCTTGCGAAGGCGTGTAAATACGCTGAGAACTGGAGCGTCTGTAGTGCTATAATAAGGAAGAGGCGACAAAGCTTAGTGCAAGCTCTCGCTAGCATCGCCTGCAAGCCGAATCTAGTGACCCTGCCAAATTCGGTCGCCTCGAAGAAACAGCACGTAGAAAAAGGGAAGCTGAGAAAGCTAAACGAGCGATGGAAACTCATGAAGAGAGATTGTAATGGGAGGACATAAGGAGGTGTAAAATAAGGTCCGACAACAACAACATCCAAGAAACTCTTCGGTCTCATCCACGACAACTACTGTTTTCGCTTTGTATATCCTGAATTAATCCACCGTCAATTTTTGTTGTGAACACATAGGTATAATTATTCCTTGTTAGGTAAATGAAGAATAAGTCAGCTTAAGCATTTCTTTTTATATTCTTGCCAAAATATCAATGAAGGTAACTACGCAACTATAGCATGCACACGTTCTTCAATCTGCAAATCAAAAATAACTCACTGCTTTTCTCACCTGTATCATTCCTAACAGTTAGCACAGGAGCCCCGCCTTGAGCCTCGCTTAGGTCCCCAAATAAGTGGTGTTGCTCCCTGCGTAAGATAATTTGAATAATAAAATGGAGCAATCGCTAAATTTTCGGCTAGCAGATTTGTTGGAAAAATGTCATTTGTGTATCAAACACTCCCGGTGTTTAGTAAGTATATCATGGGTCAAATGTATTGTCAATGCTCACTGTATGCGGCTAGTATATACATAGTAATGGTATGTGCGCCATATGACCCTGAAAATATATCTAACCAATATATATGAAAGCATACCTGTGTTCCCACAATTTCTAAGCAATATGTTCCTTTGAATGTAGCCCACACTAGAAATGGCGCAGCCTCACCAGTGGCTATTGAATGCCATTTTTCCAAATACCAAGTCATCTTTGTTGGAAATTTTAAATATTGTTCTAGCCGACTAATTTGTTTCAGCCTTGCTACGATAGCTTAGAGGTTAGGCACTCAACTACTGTACCGAAGTGCAAGTTAAAGAACCACAGGAGATCGAAATTTCTGAAGCCCTCCATAACAACGTCTCTCATGGCTTGAGTTGGTCTGCGACTTTAAACCTTTAAACCCTACAAACCAAATCAAACGAGTGTATAACACTCCATATTGGTTTCCGGAACAAAGTGGCAAAAAAGAGGTTCTTTATCTTTGAAGCAGTCATTGAAAATTTCCGTCCAACTCTATCATTCGTGCCACTTTACCTATGACTATTAGGAAACGTAAATTTGCTCGTTGCTGGCGTGGTTAACTAACCCAATGCAAAGCCTTTTCGGACCGTCAGCTGAAATAACGAAGAAACATTTTGTTTTTCGTACGTTTCTAGGGGCGCGTAAGTAGCCCCTTAATAATTAAATTTTATGGAACTTCCTTTATTTGTACATTTTAAGCCTCTATGCATGACTCCGTGGTCGGCTCTGACAAAAAATAGCTGTTGCTCGTTTTTTAGTTGCATTATTTGCGCCAGCTAATATTTAGGCCCAATAAAAAAAAGCATCATTTACTTATCGGCTAGGTTAACATAACATTGAAACTACCTGTTTTTTAGGGTTAACAAATTCAGAGTTCACCTTTGTACCTCAAATGACTACCTAAAATAGGTAAGTAGTATCGAGAGATGATTTTATGTCAACACTACTTTTCTATAGCAAGCTATAGAGCAAACGCCGTTACACATACTTCGGACCTCCATTTTTTTAATGACGCTTGTAGTCAAATTCTGGTCAGGATACCTAAAACGTGAAGTTAAATTCCCTGCTTTCGCCTTCACGAAAAAATATGGATCAAATTATAACCAGGGAAAAAGGGCAAGACGGATGCTGGTGTCAATATTCCAAATACTGTCCTAATATTGAAACTGCTGTTGCTACATCAGAGAACACTTAGGAACGCCATTTTAAACATTCATTCCAAGAACAAAAATCAGACAATGTCGCGCATTGCAGCTATTCACCAACAATATTCTGTTCAGCCACATTATTCTGATCGGCACAGCGCTGCTTTGCCGTGATGCTTGCATAGCACAGAAAACATTTCGGAAAAAGAGGGAGCTTATTTTGATATAGAAATATATCCAAAAGCTGTTGGGTACCTTTGTATAATAAAGCTAGTTGCTGCAAAAAGCACTCTCGCTTTATATACTGAATACATAAGTACACCGAGGCCTATTTCTTTGCTGTAGTAGATGCTCTTTCTGCAATGAGATAATTTAGAGCAAATGCGAATTCGCGTTCTTGCATTTCTGAAAGATGATAAATTATTTGCACTGGAAAGCATTTGGAAGCACTACTGCTGGCGCCCATGCCATTTCAGCGGCTGCTGAGCTTACTAATTAGCTATAGTTCTGCATGGTGTTGCCATTACTTAGTTATAACTCGGTTCGACGGGTCAATTTT
Organism: Amblyomma maculatum; assembly: GCA_023969395.1. NCBI lineage: Eukaryota > Metazoa > Arthropoda > Arachnida > Ixodida > Ixodidae > Amblyomma > Amblyomma maculatum. Next base: position 139,500 of record JAJIZL010029838.1, on the reverse strand, counting down.
GTGTCTGCTTCATCTTATAATTACGTTAAACCGCAGTTATAACAGCTCTCAGGACAAAAAATCCCACTAGGTTTTATCACACCACCCCGAAGGTATGGAAATCAGCGGTACTCAGTGTGCTTTCAAACAATCGGCTTATATCATTGTTTTAATGCGTCCTGATAGTTGAAAATGCGTGCACCAGCCCATAAATTGCTGGCGACCAGGATGTTGACCCGGCGTATCTGCTAACCCCAGCTCAAAAGCTCAGAGAGCTATATGCAGACTACAAGGAAGCAGGAAAATTCGCGTTTAGTTGCTCGGAAGGTAAATTGTTCCCTCGGGACAACAACGCCATAAAACGTAGCCTACATTGAGGGTGAGTATACAGTGACAGTTCTCAGGTATCAGCTCAACTTTGCTTAGAAAAAACACAGAGCATCCCTACCGAAATGAAGTAAATGATAAAGAGTTTTCAGTTACTCACACAGACAGAAGTTCACTTTTACAGGCAACAAGTATTGAGGAGCAAGAAGCTGTGTGCAGTCGAAAAATAGGTTTTGGAGCTAATGCAATTAAGATAAAATGCTCTTTATTTAAAACGCAGGCACCTGGAAAGCGGCGCAAGGTTGCTTAAAAAAGCAAAAACATTTATGACAAAATACCCCTTACAGACTTCCAGAGGACGTGTACATACATTTACAGCAAAAGAAAAGTGCAAACAGAAATATATAAGCCATGATGACGACACCCCCGGGACGTGTGCTAGTGTGTACGAGAGCTGAACACGAACGTCGTCCGTGGGACCGGCGACACTTACTTGGACGGTGCAATTAGTCTCACAGGGTGTTAACAGGCACAACAACTGGGGAGACACGATGAAATTAGGCAACGGTATATCCTACATTTCAATGCGGGCTAATTGGAAAACGTATCTTCAAGCGGCGTCAGGTATTTGTTGGACGGGACAGCGCCGTAAAGGCCTTTTAGAAGGGATCAGAACTACCTCTAGCACTCAACGTTGAAGTTCAATTGAGGTGGTAGTGAGCTCGTAAAAGCCTTCACAGAAGAGCAAAGGCGCTTACAGAATTATGCAGAACCACTTCCACTGCACGATATACACAACATCTTAATGAGGGTATATATATTTGGGTTTGCATCTTTCTTCTATTTACAAAAATCGCAGCATGGTCTGTCTTAAACAAAACTTCAAATAATGTTTTGGCCGTCCTTGCGGCCGCAAGCTTCATCCTAGACAGCACTTCCATGATGGGGCACTCTACCCACGCAAAAACATTTCCCAGCTATATACAGCACATGCTGGCTCTATAGAAACGCTCTATTGAGTACATTTTTACATCGATAAGAATAAACAACATTGAAATGTAATATTGGAGATGCCTTTCAAATACTTCTGGTTAAGCATTATGACACTTCACTCTCACCATTAGCTTGTCGCAGGGATACGAAGACCAAACATCCAACGCTTCCTCATTTAAAGCACTATGTTATTGATGAAGCTCTCTTCTTTGGTGCGTGGTTGTGGAAATGCCTTGGCGAGGATACTTCGGAATGGGATAGTGTCCCTGAATATAGTGTTCTTATAGGCTGCAACCTATTGAAAATGTGTGGGCAAACGCAATGCCAGCAAGTTCGGAGAATAACAATTTGGTTTATTGATGACGTCTTCTCCTGTGCATATCCTTGTGGCTAGATAATATTCTGCGTAACTTTTTACTGGTGTTAGTAGTTGAAGTGTGGAGGTTATAAGTCTAAAGCGACTAGAATGAAAAATATGTGTAATAATAAAAGTTAATTTTGGGAGCAAAACATGCTTCTTTTGCACACGTATCCTCAGTAAGCTAGCAAGAAATAATTTTAGATAAGAAACTTTGAACAAGAAAATTCTGAACAGGGCTTCGGAGTAGTTTTAGTATGAATGTATTTTTACTGTTTATTGTGCCTTTTGTGCAGCAATCGCAAACAGTCTATAGGTATTTATAGAGGAAATTGTGAGGATAAGATTCAAATTTTCTCCGGCATCAATGTGATACAAATGAGGTTGACGCTGAACTAAAGTAGAATTTTTAGCTGTGAAAAGTAAGACATCTGCGCCGTGAACTATGTTTCAGCAAATTCTCTTGAATCGTTTAATTCGTTTAAAGGAAGCATTGTATTTTTTGTTTATGTAGAACTTAAGGAGTTAAGAGTTCATGCACTCAAAACACTTTGTCGAACAAAATATCGACGCATGCACTCACCATGTTCCCCCGTATCTAAAGTATTGATCAAATGTGTAAGGCGAGAGCGTCTGGGAAGTCTTCAATGCATAGACACATCTGTGGAATTGACCGTCAGTTTTCAGCTCGTAACTTCGCATAAAGATCCAAATTTTTTCAGTGGTGTCCAAAGCCTGCAGAAAAGCAAACGTTGTTACGCCCTCTGCTGTATATAGATCCACCTCAATGCCCTTCATTAAGCCCTCTTTTGTACAAACTGCAGCTTATACTTTCTTCTCAAAGGTAAAGGTTGCTACTTTCCTCTGCGTATCAAGCAATTTATAGGGCAGGGCTGGGCACGCAACCTCGCGAAATCACGCAGTTTATTTTCAGTTTGTTTTATATGATACTGCACTACGTGTCCTACTCTTTCCCATTTTATCGCTCCATATTTTGACTATAAATTAAAACCCCGCGTTCGTTTATCATTTAAATTTGGTACTTCAGTGTTCTAAATCTAAAGCTATTTTTAGCCATCCGGCATTACTCCATGCTGCTAAAAACTTAGTTCACAACCATCTTGTTATCATCTACATTTAATTCCCAGTTGAAGGTACAAGTAAGATATAGCTATAACATCTTCCCTTGATGGACGAAAATTATTACCTTTCGTGTATAGAGAGTACTGACTGATTTCAAAGCCCGTCAATCAACAAAATACTGGCCTGCTAAGACTGTCCCCGACCACATTCCCTGCGCTTTAACTCGGCAATTTATTTGCCCGAACCACGTCGAGTGTACTTGCATGATTTTTACAGCGAATGACTATATTACTCTACAGAGGCAGAGAGCGGTAAATTTCAGCTGTTGAACATTACTTTTATCTTGAGGCATAATAGGAAACTAGCATTCATACTTGTAAATTACGTGCCGAATGAGGTCTACTAAAATCTTCTCCTGGTTATTTCGTTCACGCAGCGTTATTCGATATCTTCAGGGAGCGATAAAAATACATCTGAAGAAATAACTCGCAGATATAAAAAATGCTTCACATCACCGCAAGCAAAGGGAAAAGGCTCGCGGATACATATATAAGTAAAGCAGCTAAAATAGGTATCAGAAAACTGAATTCTTGTAGGCGTTTGATCCACCTTGGCGCGAAGTTAGAAACGTTTGGTACTGCATGGATGAAAGGTAGGCTACAAATCATATAGTAGTAAACTATGCTAACTTTTTGGAAGACCTAATTAAGTCCTAAATATCTAAAATATAAGCATTAAACATTGTGCGATAACAATGTCGTGAAGCTCTTTGGAGGGTACCGCGGTTTGTCCTAGTTCAGCAGGCAATCCGACGTCGTTGTTAGTGCGTCAACAAATTTCGCAGTTGTTGCGGGAACCACAATGGCACACAGAGAGAAAATAATTAAAACAAGTAATTCAAAACGGCAATGTCGCAACATATTTTAAACACTAATAAGAGGTGAGACATGTAAAAGAAAAATCTTCGGATAAAATAAATCTGGGGTATTGAATTGGAATCGAACATATAGTCCGTCTGTCAAAGGCTTTTCTTGTCACATATGCTATCCGTGGCCATTGAAGCATGTTTGTTCAACCGGAGTGGTTGGATTTCTTGTGCATTTTGTGACATACAGAAAAGAAAGAAATAAAACAGTGTTATTGCCTGTGATCATATATGCAGGTACTCGTTAATGCTGTAGCTTCATGCGCATCAGGTAAAGAGCAAGTATTTTTCACATTTTCTTTACCGACTTGAAGCAGCAAATGCATCTAGCGTAGTATTTTTTTATGGCATGAAACGGGGACCTTCCTCTAATGGCAGTAAGGCGTCATGCTATGTCTCAGTTACCTGTTATCAAGGGAAAACTTGAGTGCTGATTATTTTGCGTTGACCGCAAATCGCAATCTTATAAGCGGTCATGTTTAAAGAATTTTAGTTCGAAAGCAATATTACGCCCATGAACGGCCTTTCGCGTAATCCCGGATGGTGCTACGTTTGACATTTAAGCGTCAACAATGGATGACCTATGGCGTCATATCAGCTGCGAGAGATGGGCTACCATGTCGAGTCGTCGGGAAATCCCGCATCATGCCATGCCGGCTGGCGGTTCTACCGCTAGCCACCAATCTTCCAGTCGATTTTTTGCTAGCTTCCACCGCCGGTTTATTCACCCGGCCGCTGGTATCTCTAAATCCCAGAGCTTCAGGAAGAGTGGCTGCGCCTGCATCGACTTTCGGATGGATACCATTACATTCGAGTGTAATATGGTCAATTGTTTCACTGGAGTTACCACATACAGCACATGCGTCATCTTCATTGTTAAAATTCTTTTTGTAGCTGCGTGTTCTAAGGCATCCTGACCTAGCATCAAAAAGGAGGGTACTGCCTATTTAGTTATGAAAGAAAGCTCTTTCCTGACCTGCCTTTTCCACTTTTGGTATAATTCCACATTCTGTTTCTATTCCATCAAATTTATTGAATTTCATCTTCTTTTTTTTTCACCGTTTGCTTAACGCTCTTTATTTCTTCGTCCTTGTGACCAGCATACTTACTGGTTAGTTTCCTCCATTTTAAGTCAACGCATTTTAGGTATAGTATTTAAATACTTTAGCTGCCATCTGTTATTGTCCATTTTCCTCAAGCGTTCCTCATATAATATTTTGCTCTGAGCTTCCCGTACTTCGAAAGATACCCAGCCCATATCTTCCTGCACCGCCTCATTTCTAGGTTTGCTGTGGGCACCTACTTCTAATCGTCCGACGGCTCTCTGATTTATTTCTAATTTCGACTGCACCTTTGATTTTAGGCACTAAACCGCATTGTCAAAAGTAAGCCCGGGCACCATATTTTTGTTGTTGCTGTTTTCGCCGTGCAGCGGTTTCGCTGCTACCTGTACGGGCGGCTTTTCATAGCAGTAGCCGATCACCATTCCCTATGCTGGCTGCTCAGTCTTCGTGATCCGGCTGGTCGCCTGGCCCGCCGTGCACTTCGTTTACAAGAATATGACTACAGCATTTCATACAAAAGTGGCCGATGGCCCGCAGGTGCGGACTGCCTCTCCCGGTTGCCACTTGCCACGACAGAATGCGACGCGGATAACTTCGACCACTACGTCGCTGCTTTATGTCCGAAATTTCCCGATACTCACACCTTTCAAACAGAGCAACACAACGATCAGCACCTGGAGCCGTTCTTGAATGCTGCTCAGGACCCAGCCTCGCAGAGCCAGTATTGTCTTTGTGATGGACTGATACAAGAAAGTTTACTCAGACACTGGCCATTGTTTCTTCTGGTAGTGCCTGAAAGCCTCCGTCTTTCTATTTTACGCGTCAGGCATGATGATCCAGCTTCGGGACACGTGGGATCTACCAGAACTTTGCACGGCACTCAGGAGCGATTCTACGTGCCGCGGATGTTGCAAATGATTGACCAGTATGTTGCCAGCTGTCCTCAGTGCCAGACTCACAAAGGTCCTACTGGTGTTGTACCCGGTATGCTTCACTCTGCAGCGCCGCCCAAGGATCCTTTTGAGAAAGTCAGAGTCGACCTTTTAAGTTCTTTCCAAAGTCGCAAGGGGGCAATTGTTGGATTGTTATATGTGTGGACCATCTTACTCGCTGCTGTGAGACAGCCGGCCTTCCTGCCGCTACAGCATACCAAGTTTCCCTTTTTATGCTGCATTCAGTCATCTTGCGACATGGTCTCCCGAGAGTTGTAATTAGCGACAGAGGTCGCCAGTTTACTGCCGGTGTAATTGAGGAACTTCTCCGTTTATGTGCATCTGATTTCAGACATTCGACCCCTTAGCATCCTCAGACAAATGGTTTAACTGAACGCACCAACAGACCTCTCACGAATATGCATTCAATGCACGTCGAATCGGGCCATAAAAATGTGGACTGTGTTCTTCCGTTCATCACATACGCCTAAAACACTGCCAGGCATGAGACCACAGGATACCTCTCACGAATATGCATTCAATGCACGTCGAATCGGGCCATAAAAATGTGGACTGTGTTCTTCCGTTCATCACATACGCCTAAAACACTGCCAGGCATGAGACCACAGGATACAATTCGTCCTTCCTCCTGTACGCCCACTCCCTTCAATACACCCTCGACACCATCCTCCCATTTTTCCCTGAAGACGACCCGTGCTTAGCCGAAACCCTTTGCTTGGCCGAAGACGCACGGCGAATAGCCCAACTGAGGACTATGGCACCACAAGAGGGATGGAAAGCTCTCGATGAGGACCACCATCGCGAGGTCATATACTTCCCCGGTGACTGAGTCTGGCATTGGAAACCAATGAGAAAGCGCGGCTTACACCAAAAAATGCTGGCACGCTACACCGGACCATACGGGACCTTAGAACGACTGAGCGAACTTAATTACCAGATTGCACGCCTTACGGCCAGTGGACGACGTTCGGCAAAAACTGAGGTTACACATGTTGCCCGTTTGAAGAAATGTCACTCTCGTGACAACACCTGACTCACCCGGAGGCTTCGTTTGCGGAAGGGGGGCAAATGTTACAGTCCATGTGATTAATGAAGATGAGGAACTCGGGGGTAGTTGGACGAAGAAGAAGGGAGTGGGATTGGAAGTGCCGCCTGTTTCGTGTGCACCATATCTTGGGCTCAAAGGTTGTTTTACATCGAGACAAGAATGGTACATTATTATATGAGGAACGCCTGAGGAAACTGGGCCGTAACAGATGGGCAGCTAAAGTATTTCAAATACCTATACCTAAAAGGCGTTGACTCACAATGGAGGAAAATAGCTAGGAAACTAAGCAGTAAGTATGCTGGGCACAAGGACGAAGAAATAAAGAGCGTTAACCAACAGGTTAAAAACACAGGCTGTAAAAATTGGATAAATTCGATGAAAAAGAAACAGAGTGTGAAACTATACCGAAAGCCGAAAAGGCAGATCAGGAAGGAAGCTTTCTTTGATAACTCAAGAGGCAGTGCCCTACTTTTTGATGCTAGATCAGGGTGTCTTAGAACACGCAGCTACAAAAAGAAATTTAGGAAGAAAGATTTGGTAAATCCACAGAAACAATAGTATTATAGTGAAATGAAATGGTATCCATCCCGAAGTCGATGCAGGCGAAGTCACTCTTCCTGAAGCTCTGGGCTTTAGAGGTAACAGTGGCCAGGTGAATGAACCTGCGGTGGAAGCTAGCAAAACATGATTCCAAGATTGGTGGCTTAAAAGCAGAAAACTGACATAATGTTAGTAATGTAGAAATGAAAATTCAGTAAATAGAATGATGGTATAGTTAACCTATCTAAAGTGTTAGTTACAAAATAGGGGGAAAAACGACCATGATAGCAACTGCTACCACATCGTTTCAAAGGGGACGCTCCTATATTCTATCCATTCCATCCATCTATACCGAGTGACGGTATAAAAGAGGCGCGCTGCTTCTCGTAAGACAGACGTTATGGACAAGGAGAACAATTGCGCCAGGTCGCTGCATTACTGTCGCAACATACAAGGCTTAACCAAAGCTAAGAACTAGCTAATGTTTTTCTTATTGTGTTAAAGAAAACCATATACCAGTCTGGAGTGTTTTAAGATGATTTAGCTAAGACGTATACTCTCCCGGTTCCAAACTACAGAAAACATGAGTTTTAAACTCATGCTTTACTTGGGTGCAGGTGTCCCCCGACCTGACGACCGGTTTGTTTAGGGGATACTCCTAGAGAGGCTGCTTAAATTCCGCCATGCCCTTTGGGGCACTAATCCTGTTTCGAGCAGCAGCCTGCCAAGGTTGTTCTATGTTTGTTCCTGTGCTGCCTTGAGATGGTCCTTGTGACGCCTTGATGGTCTATGTTAACCCTCATAGGAGGGAACCCCAAGCCGTTGAGGCAGGACAGACATGCCTTTTACTCCGGTTAAAGGGCCGCATAATTGGCTTTTGCCACGCGTCGCGGACTTATTGTTGTGCGATGGCGGAACGGATTACTGTCTCATCGGCGCAACTAATTGGGGCCTATGAGCCCTTTTCCAGGTATTTCCCCCAAAGAGCCGAGGGCCAGTCTGGGTGAAAGCTTCTATTTCTTGTAAACTGCGGGGTGCCCGGCGCCACCAGGGATTGAACCTGGTACCTCCCGAATGCGAGGCGAATCCTGTACCACCTAAACTAGACAAACAAGACAAAATTGAAAGCATATCACCTGTGAATTTATTACGCTTTAATCTTTACAGGCAAAACTGTAAGCGCCAAAACTTTAAAATCACGTGAGCATATGTTAATCGCTTTGTTGGCTAACCTTGGGCCTGTTAATTATAAAAACTTAAAGCGGCAAAAGCTGCTTTGGGCCCGCGGCACAATTTTGTCGGAGCTTCGAACTAAACCTCGTCTTATGTTGGCAAATTTTGTTGAACTAAAATATGAACCATTTTAATTTTATGTAGCTATCTATACCCAGCCCAGAAAAGGGTGACACAGAAAGGAAAAATGTCGGCCCTTTTTGCGACGAAAACAGATTTGACCCCGGTTTTGGCACAACCGGTGTCTTCAGGCAACAACAATGTAACGTTAAATGTTCTATTGCAATTAAAATAGATTTAACAAGGAAAATGAGGGAATCTGAGGGAGAAATGTGCCTGAGATCCCACTCCTTCAAAGACAACCAGTTACTAAATTTATTGCAGGAACAAACCTTCTCCGTGCTTAAAGCACCTTCTACTAAAAAGGCCAGAAGATTACCTTGGGTTTATATTTTCATTTGTGCTCCGGTCATTTAATATGTAGGCTTTGCTAGGGATTGAAAGGTAACATGTAGAACATTTTGAGCCCTGTTTATTAAAGAATAAAGGTTTTTAATTATTGCTTGTCTTTTTCGATGCCTTCAACAAATTTTTTGATAGCCATTAGGTACATTTAAAAGCCATTTTGTTTTCTAAGTTGCCACAGATTGATATGACCATTGAACAACTAAGTACATTAGAAGGTACATTGCCACAATGCCTCTTGAGTGAAGGATACACGTAAAATGTGCTGCAGATGTTATTGGTTAAATGTTGACATAAAAGTGATCGTTCCTGCTCTGACGGCCACTGCACGGGCCCGTTGGAATGAGTAGCTTGTAGACACGGGATAAAAAATTTATGCGAACTATATATCAGTACGCTTTGATATAAACACCAATAAGCAAACATCATCACGAAGAATATTTACTGTGAATATAATAATGATAAAACCTACATTCAGAGCATTTCGCTTGCGAATAAAGCTAATGGTTTTGTTTTGGTCGCAACAGACGTTACAATCATGCTCCTACATTCTTTCGGACAAATTTTTTTCCTTTGAAAGCTAAACCATTCTGCTTGTAATAAATACCCTAGAAGCTAAGTAATATAATTCTAGAGTGCCAATTCAAAGTACGAATATAATCGTATATTCCTCTGACATATTTTAAGCTGAAAAGTATAATTTCTCACCATTTCGAGGTCTTTCAATGTGGGATTGGTGCTGCCTCTGCCAAACGCAGGAACGCAGAGCAGGATAAATACGTTGACCGTGAAGCAGCTCATATTTTCTTACTTTCAGCAACTGGCTTCGCTTTCATGCAAACTATATCGTTCAAAAACGATTGTTCATTTATATAGATATAGTTTGGGGAACACGTGATTGCGACAAGTCTTTTCACTTAATCTGTTTTTTTAGATGGATGAGTACATTGAAACAATATATGCCGGAGGAATCGGAAATTTATCTTGTTCTCGCGAACACAGCGTGAAAATAATCATTCATTCCACTTGTCGGATCTGTTTAACTGCAGTCTGCGAAATCGTTTGCCATTTGTTACCAAAATAAAGGAAAAGTTAACAATAATTATTTTGAACCTCACATAATCTATACTTGATATCTTTAGCTTGAGACTTTGGTTCTCAACTTGCAATGTTTTGAATTTTTTTCTTTGAATTCGTGTTCATGTTTTTGTCTTAGAGGACGATACTGCAAAATTGTTCTATTGCCTTCTTTTGATTCCAAAGAAACAATGCTTCAGAGGTGTAAAGAAATGTCACATTCGCTGAGCTTCCATATGTTTTTATAGTCATTGTTAAGAGCAATAAATCCTTAGTTATTCCAGGTAAAATAAATTTAGAGAAAACTATTGGAAAGTAACAAAACTGCTGCTGCGGAAATAAAATAGCAGCAAAGGTATTCTGCAGCAGCACCAATTGTGGAGTTAGGTATTATTCAGGACAGCAGCCCTTTTTCTTAGATTGGTGTTTTCCCTGGTTCCATATCAAACATGTGGTATCGTTTTACAGCAGCTTGTTTATGACAATTGTTGCAAAAACGCGTGGAAACAAAAATAAGCCATTTAGCCTAATCATCCTATTTTTCTTTCGGAAGTGTTTGTTGTTGCAATGTTTTCTAGTTATCAGTGCAAATAAATGAACACAGAGGCTTATTGGCATCTTAAAGTTCTATCTTCAAACCACTATTTTCTTCGTGGTTAGCCTTAAATTATTGGAGTTGCGTTGTTATCTCTCTCTAAAGTTCAGTCAGAGTCGAAGCATTTACAAGCCCTATATACTAACTTGCAAAATAGAAATACAGGACCGTTTGCAAAATGCACCTAATTCTTGTAACTGAGGCTTTAATAATTACTGGTAAACGCATTTTAGATAAGCATGAGCCTACTGGTCACACGGACAACATGTAGGTGCTGAATTAAAAGTTCATTTTTCCGCTTCAAATAGAAATCGTTCCGTAAATCTTTACTGAAAAATTGCCTGTTGGTAATAAAGTTCAACAATTTGAATGTTGCATTTTGGATAAGAATGAGAATACTGATCACACGGAAAACATGTAGGCGCTGAAATAAAAGTTCATTTACTCGCTTCAAATAAGAATCGTTCTGCAAATAATTAGTGAAAAATTTCCTGTTCGTAATAATGCTCAACAATTTCAATGTTGCATTTTAGATAAGAATGCATGAGCAAACTGTTCACACGGACATGTAGGCGCTGAAATAAAAGTTCCTTTCCTTGCTTCAAATACTAATTGTTTTGTAAATATTTGCTGAAAAATGGCCTTTTGCTAAATATGTTCAACAATTTTAATGTTGCATTTTAGATATAAATGAGTATACTGTTTACACATACTCACATGTAGGCACTGAAAAAAAAAGTTCATTTACTCGCTTCAATTAGGAATCGTTCCGTAAATCTTTATTGAAAAATTGCCTGTTGGTAGTACTGTTCAACAATTTGAATGTTTCATTTTGTATAAGAATGAGCATACTGGTCACACGGACAACATGTAGGCGTGGAGTTAAAATTTATTTCTCTCCCCAAATAGGAATCGTTCTGGAAATCTTTCCGGAAAAATTGCCTGTTGGTATTTATGTTCAACAATCTGAATGCTGCATTTTAGATAAGAATGAGCATACTGGTCACACGGACAACATATAGGCGCTGAAGTAAAACTTCATTTCCTCACATCAAATAGGAATCGAACCGTAAATATTTACTGAAATATTGCGCGTTGGTAATAAAAATGTTTAACAATTTGAATTTTAAATTTTAGATAAGAATGAGCATACTGGTCACACGGACAACATGTAGGCGCTGAATCAAAAGTTCATTTTCTTGCTTGAAATAAGAATCGTTTCGTGAATCTACGAAAAAGTGCCTCTTGGTACTAATATTCAAAGCTTTGAATGTGTACTTTTGTTGATGCTATTCACTCGCTTACTCGTTGCTTAATATTACACGTAAAATACTTTTTCCCAATTAGTAATATGCATTGTGTGGTCGTGTGAGTTACTTGAACTCCAAAATTTTCAATTTGATTTTGCTTTTTCGTTCATTGAAGAAAATAGCTTAAGCAACTGCTTTTCAAAGTTTGTTACAGGGAAAATTTGACAAATACTTCTTTTGTAGAAACTTTCATTCTTATAAGCTGTAAAAAAAGAAAATGCATTCGCTTCCAATTGTAATAAAGAAGTGCTTCATAGATGTAGTCTACATAATAAAGCGTTTATTTTGAGTAATTCTTGATCGCATAAGCATTTCCGATGCATGACGTGTTGGTGCCAACGGGTGCTGCTTAGAGGCGAACTGTAATACGTGGGGACACCAAAATATTTGAATGAGTACCTTTACAAAGCAGCCGGGTAAAACAAGGTGTCCAACTAGTTGTCCACGATAGCGAATCAGCTAGGAGTTTGGTGTAGAAAAATTCCTATGAAGCTCGCAGCCGCGCTCTCATTGCATAAGACACAGAATTTTAGAGATGGAAAACAATAATTTGAATCGCCGATCTATAGCATCTTAGGAAAAATTGCGGGAAGTACAAAGTTTGAACATAAATGTGATGGTGAATAAATACACCTCCAAAAGGTTACGCCTTAACCCCGTTTATAAAGAAGCATCAACCGTTGCTTTAAAAGAAAAAATATTTCGTAAAATAACATATGGGAAGAAAAAATTGCACATCCCTCAGTGCTGCACCTTGATTGCCCACAGTTGAAATCCATGAGTACTGTTCATAGCTCTGAAGCAAAGCGCACGCAAGCCACAACACAAAGAATGCTGAGAATATTGAAATCTGTACAATCTCTTCCTCACAATATTTCTTATCATTTATTATTGAAGCTTTTTTGGTCTCCAAGCTGTGTCCACAAAACATATCGGTCAATGTGCCTATCCATCTTTAATCAGCAAATGCCCCACCATTTTCCTTCCGAAAGTTGAAAACAATGAATTATTCATTCTCATCCTGCCCCCTTTCAGTGTATGAGGGAACGCAATAGGCTAATTATCCCCTCGATGTAACCGATAGGCTGAAGTTTTTGAGAATTTGTGGGGAGAGCGCCACGGTGATATGCTGCATCCTCATGAGTTGGTGATAAAAGGCACTGACCTTTAATTTGTATATTTTTTAACAAAAGGCTCGAAGTATTCGCACTAAGGAAACTGAATATTTCTAAGTTTTGGCCTCTTGTTATCCTGCATATGTACTGACTAAAACATGGGTCTCAAATTATGTCCCTTCTACTGAGTTATTTCTCAATATTACTTTTCTTTTCGAAATGATCTTTTTTGAAATGATCAGAAGACAGAAATTAAGAAAAAATGAAGTGGTGTATTCTTTCGTACAGCGAGTTCGGTTCAGTGTGCTCGATGTTCGTACCTGGAAACCAGCTTTGAGTCTGCCTGGCTTGAGCTCCTTTTAAATAGATAATAAAACCTTTTGTATGCAGCTCCAGCAGTGACGTAGCAAAATATCTCGCATATCTGATCACTTCTCATAGCAAGCACAAAATACTCCTATCTAGAGATTATATTACTCCAGGAGTGAGCTCGAATATTTACACTTATTCATACTACAATCGTTATGTTGCAAGCATGTGCAACATACCACTAGACTTTATAGCTCTAACTCTTTGAGAGCTGTAATGAGTGTTCGAGCTATGAACTAAACATAGCACTGCCTCACGGAAGAAAGTTCATCCTCCACTTCTAATTTCGACTACAGAATCTGTCCAACTTTTCACTAATTCAGATCCTGCGGAGCAATTACCACAGGTCACACATGCACGTGGGGAATGTGTCAGCCTCTTCGGTTTCTTTTCTTCTGTCACAGATCGCATTTAAATGAAATTATTTATGCCTAATTTGGCATTTGGCAAGCACTCGCCGATTATGACTAGCAGCTTACCGGTATTGCTCAAGAGGAAAGTATACAACAGTTGCATCTTACCTGTACTCACCTATGGGGCTGAAACGTGGAGGCTAACCAAGAGAGTTCTACTTAAGTTGAGGACAACCCAGAGGGCTATGGAACGAAAAATGGTAGGGGTAACATTAAGAGATAGAAAGCGTGCAGAGTGGGTCAGAGAAATAACTCAAGTTACCGACATTCTAGTAGAAATTAAGAAGAAGAAATGGGCATGGGCAGGACATGTAGTGCGAAGAGAGGATAACCGATGGTCGCTGAGGGTAACAAACTGGATTCCAAGGGAAGCAAAGCGTAGCAGGGGGCGGCAGAAAGTTAGGTGGGCGGATGAGATTAGGAAGTTCGCAGGGGTCAAGTGGATGCAGCTAGCACAGAACCGGGTTAAGTGGAGAAATATGGGAGAGGCCTTCGCCCTGCAGTGGGTATAATCAGGCTGATGATGATGATGATGATGATTTATGGCTAATAGGCCAGTCGCCCCACTGAAATATTTTTTAATCATATGCGTCAGTGATTCCTTCCATAATGCTACTCATGGCCAATTCCTTTCTTGTTTTCCGGGGAACAAACAGAGCTAGAACTTAAGGAGCGAGCCCAACATAAAGTGAAGGAACTGAGCTTGATATGTGGGCAAATGAGTTAAACCGCTTGCGCTTCCTGTGCAAACCGTTCAATATGCGGGAACAAGACGGCAGTCTTAAGTGTTCGAAGAAGGATGCCTCGAATCGCTCCACAGAGCTCTGGCGATACATTAGCAAGCGTTCCAATAGATCTGATTGCATATATACTTGGTTAATACTCACCTGTATCAAATTTGGGGTGTTGCCGATAGTATTGCAAAACCCTTAACTCTGTATACAGAACTCCGTTATGTGATTTCGTTTGCCTTCTATCAGATCCATCTAATTCAGTTCATTTTGATGATAATATGATAAAGGAGAGTCTCAAGATTTTGAAACCATTTTTGTACCCTGGACGTGATGTCGTACTAGCCACTATTATAAAATTCCAGAGGACACTTTGAACCACTAGAGTGCGATGAGGCGAAAGCCATTATAGCCAAATGAATCGTAGACCTCCACTACGGCCCCTCTACCGCCATCTCTTCCTTCACTAACACCTTCCTTCCTTCTTATACGGCGTGGTATATGTATGCGCGGTGAATTATGACAGATACTGCGCATTTTATATACTGTAAATAAGTTTCAAACGCCGCTGATGCGTGCTGTACGCATGACTCCTAGACATCTGGTTCTGCTTCTGTTTGCTGTGTGGTGCGGCGTTCGAGGAAGCGGCAAATGAAAGGCCCCGCATACACAGACACCTGTATCGGACGCCCGGTGGAGTCAGCTTCGTATACGAATGAATCATCTGATAAGGCGATTCATGCTTATACTTGTTATCCACATGCTTGTCGAACAAAACCAGCATTTCATTTAACATATCACAGATCACCTACATTTTATAATTCGTCTACAGGAAAGAAAAGGCGCAGTATCTGTCACGCGCGGAATCCCGCTATCATCCTGACGATAGACAAGGGGAATTATGAAGAGCGTTTCACAATCCTGGGCTTGGCGCGGTAATACATCTAAAAAGTATATACCTTCCCAAGAATGCAAAAACAACATGATCTATTGTTTCCGCTGCTTACAGAATAAGCAATGTGACGGTAAAAAAAGCCCCTTCCCTCCAGAAACCTTTTTACTGGTAATGCTCCGGTATGTAATTTAAAACAAACGTCTTAGCTCCTGGCGACACTTGATTTTCTTAACTCTCTTTATTACATCTTTGTCAGGGTCTCCACTGTACATTGTCCTAGGTGTTCGCGGTAGTTTTTTCTCTTTACACCAAAGACCTAATACAGAGAGAAACGCACTGAACGAAATCTAACTCTCGATGACCGCCCTGTAATATCCAGAAATCCCGCACGGTACTTCGGTGGAGAAAACAAACGCAGCATTTCGCACTATACTCGCAGGGCATCCGATATTTGCACACAGAGGATGATTGGGTTCCATTTGATGTAATTATGATTATGGGCCTCTACTTTACACAGCGCTCTAAAAAGGCAGGCTATCACTGTGACAGGGATGCAACACCTGCTCGAATTTATTTTCGAGAGAGTATGAAGTGGTTTATTGCAATTCAAAAATTGGCTGCATAACCTCCCGAATGTCTATCAAGGTTAGAGGCTTTGTTGTCGCTGAGGCAGTTTTAATGCGACGAGGCCTGTCTAGCGGTGGCTGATCATGACATTCAGTCATGCACATTGCCATGTGTGTCTTTTTCATGTTTTGATCGGAGTTTCTTTTCGTGATATATCGTTTGCCTAGGCCAGGCAATAAAGAAAAAACAACTTCTGGGCGTGGCGCAGAGGTAATGTGCTCGGTGGAGGATCCAAAAGATGGAGGTTCGATTCCCGGTGCAGAAGGGAGTTTTATCAATTTATTTCTAACTCTCGCTCTCAAAAGCGTGGCACCTCCTGCCGACAGCTCCTGCTGTTAACAATAAGAGCTTAAACGCTTTCGCATTAAATGTTTTCGGTAGTACATTTGTACCCAATTTAACTATCATATTTATTAACTCTTTGAAAAATTCAGCCATTTCACATGTGCGAAAATTCGGACATGTTGATTATGTTAAAATCAGGTAACAAATCTGGTGTTTCAAATTATGGCCCCATTTCGTTTCTGTGTGCAACCTCTGGGCTTCTTGAATTATCCTTGCGCAACCTACATTCCTTCCGTCGGAAACAATTCATCAGAATTAGTCAGCTTGGCTACACATCGGGTCTTTCTACTAGAACTATCCCAGATACCCTTACGACCTACATACACCCTTGCTGCTGTCCTTCAGGGAAAACAGGGTGACGCGGTGTACTATGAGATGAGCAAAGGATTCGACGTTGTTACTCACTCAAAGCTTATAGTTAACAAGGATCTATTTGTTAATTCTCTCCTTCACCTCCCGATTCCATCGGACCACTTGCGACCGCTTACTCGTACAAAGCGTTTATTTCACATCATGTACCAAAGAGGGTAAAGCTATCTGGTTGCAGCCTCTGCTTCGCACCAGGGTCGCATGCGCACGGTTCCTTGATTTTTCAAGTCGACTTTCGCCTTATTCATAATTCTTCGGTTTCTCATTGAATCTGTCCGTTTGCGTTGTTTTTCGCATTCCTTTTCTAGACAAGACTAACAAGCCCCTCTCGAATTTAGGAAGACGCGCGTAAGTTGAAATCTTGAATGCAGTAGGGCCTGGGCTTGTTGCTTGCGGATAGCACTTGCGGAATCCGTCAAATATTCAGTCTTGAAGATCTCCCAATCTTTCAAACCTGCTCGTGATTTTCAAAACATGTCCGGGCTGATCCTTCAAGAGTAAAATATACTTGCTCATGCGTCGCTTAGTCGTTCCAGGCGTTGAACGTTGCCACACGTTCGAACAGGCCGAGTCAGGTTTCTGTATCCTCCTTCGGTGGTCCTTGGAATCAGGGGACTCGCGGGGTTAGACGAACATCGAAAGTGCTTTCTGCTTGTCGGGCACCATCTTCGATCTCCGTCATCGTGTAGGGATTCAGCACATTCACCAGAGGTCACTTAGTGGCGACAAAGCCATAGACATCAAAAGAAGACACAGGCAGATAGTACGGAAATTAACTCTTTATTTGGCTGACTTGCGCCCGCAAAAAAATTAAGCAACTCGGCCGCGGCGATAGCAGCAAGCATGCTAGTAGATTGTCGAACTAAGAGTGTTTATCGCACACGCAACGCCCAATTTAAAGGTGGCTCAGAACCATCTAGGTAACATCGAAAACTGTTACTAGCACAACCTGGAACATTGTAGAAACATACGCGAGTGGCCGCAATCATTGAAACAGATCTGGGCGCATCTTGCGCGACGAAAAAACTGAGAAAGGTGCGTCTCGCGACACTGAGCATTAACAAACAAAGAATAAAGAATTGATATGCATGCCAGAATCGGAGTGACAAGGCAGCATGCCGGCGGCTGCTAACAAATAACAAACGCAATTTTGAAGGTTTCACACGACAATATCGTCCCGTTCAACCGCCACGGGTGACGGATAAACCTTCGAGGTACCTACATGTCCCTGGGACAGTAAAAAAATCAATGGTGCCACGTAGCTGGCTAAAACAACTTAACGGGGTGCACATCTTGCCAGAATGTCATATTATGTTCACGTATACACTGATGAATCTCTGTCTTACAATCATCCGCTGCAGCTCTGGTTATATCTGATCAGAAAACAACTCGACATTTCCTTTTGAGACATACTTCTACGTCAACCGCTCCTAATGTTGTAGCCCATGCGGAGTCCATTCGCTACATATGTATGGAACCACATCAGAATGGTAATAATTCATGAACTCAATAACTCCAATGCACATTTCGGAAATTTTCTTAGGCCACACCATCTAGCAATTTCTGGAACTCAACATCATAAAGCTCCTTACATATTCCCGACTGCAAGGCCACAGGATGAAGTTTCAATGGATCCCTGCCCACTGTGGGCTCCATGGAAATCAATAGGGCGATTCTAAAGCAAAAAGTGCCCTTACCAATGGCCTCCATGTACTTGTGTCTTTTTCAAGACCCGATAACTTGTATCTTCTTACTAACTGTAGGTACAATGCTACAGTAGCTTACTGGGCCCAGTCATACGCCCAACATAGCCGCCTAAGAAGACTCGATCGAGCACTGTCTTTTTTCCCCGTGAAATTCCGCGCCATCATGCATGCTTGCTGCATGAACTTCGCTTAAACGCGGCTTTCACGCACTGGTACTTGTACTCATTTAGACAGGCGGACTCCCAGAAATGTTCAATTTGTATAATCCTGGACACTGTGGACAATATTGTATTGGTGTGCCCAGTGTATGCGTATGAACGTAAAGTGCTAGACTTTTTATTGAAGTGTTTGGACAAGAGGTATCTGTCGGAGGTGCTGCTGCTGGGTGCTTTGAAGGACAAGGTGAAGGGTGGCCAGGCAGTGCGGGCTCTTTTCTGTGTTTTGTATGCCACCAGACTTGACTCACGCTTGTAAAGCAAGTGCCATGCCTGTATACATTTTCATTTGCCTTCTCCCAAATCATCACTCTTCATGATCCTCTTTCGTCTCCCTTCCCCAGTCCAAAGTAACATGCCAGATGTTAATTACTCCGGCCAACGTCTCTGCTTTTCTTTCAGTAAACGTATCTATCAATCTTGCCACTGCGTAAAATTTTGTGGAGTTGTGGAATAATTTAGCCTTCATCAACCTGAACAGGAGCTTCGACGCACCCCGTCTGCTTCTGCTGTCTGCAGTGGGTTACCGGGAGGCATCGCTTGGCTGTTCTCCAGCCGCTGGACTTGTTGCGATTTCGTCGTTCGACCACCCAGTCCACCGCCATGACCACAAGATACGACTGATGACAAGTAGCCCAATGTGTAGACACTAATGAGCAGAGCCGCCACCAACACGTGAGGACACATCGCAAGACACAACGAATGTAAGATCCGATCAAAATATCCCGCCGACCTGAGACGCCAACCCGGCGAACACAAGGACCCAATACAACTACACTCCTGAAGACATCGCGCCCGCCCGTGCAGTTTCATGCGTAATTGGGACTCAGCCATCAAGTCCTAAAGACCTGAGGAGTGAAATCGTCTTGAGCGCGGCTTCATCGGATAACCATCATGACGGCAAGCCTTCTTCCTTTTTCCTATTCTATCATCATGCGTCTAGTCACGACCATCATCATGCCGTGGGTTTTGCCGAAATGTTACTAACTGGCGCCGTCATGTTGTCGAGCTCGGAAGACTCGCGGAGCTCGCTCGTTAGTAGGTTAGCCGGTCCTGAATTCTTTTCGCCGGTGCTTGTGCGCTGGTGCAAGTAAACCTGCCTAGTTAGTTCTGCCGGCTTCTGTGACAACATTATCAACAAACGTCCTCGTTCGAAATTGGGACGATAGCTTTGTTGCCCCGGGTAATGTTACAGACGAGGAAGAAGTGGCAGTGGCGCAAGAAAGTGCCCTCACGCTAGGCTTGCTAACATTGATTAAACCATATATTACAGTCATCGGGCACCGTCTTTCTGTTCAGTGTGTTCATTGCCTTGCAGCACCGTAACAATATATTGCTTGCATTTCGCAATGTCTAGCCAACGAAAACCTGCGCTTGATAGTGCAGCAGACGGACAAGCAGAAAAAAAAAGAAAATAGGAATAATTTTGGGTCGTGGAAAGTTAGGATTGGGTGGTAAACTGAAAGAGTTGCTTGGATTAACTAAACCTCAATACGTAAAGTTCAAACACTTTCCCAACATAAGCATCCTCGCTTAACAAACTGCTCTTTAGATAAAATATGGAGCATATACAAATAGGCACGCCGGGAAAGCAACCATGGAAAGCATTTCACGAGTTCGCACTCAACAGCTGTAAATCTGAAAAAAAAAGACAGACAGCTCAAAACAATCGCCAGAGAGCAATGTGATGTTAAAAATAACGGCTCAACATATGCACCAGGCGTCTTCAATTTGTTAATTTAGGTTCTAAATTTAAATATGTCCTGAAAGCTTTGAACTAATTATTCTCAATTTGAATTATATTGTGCACTGCGGAAGTTATGAAAAGTACTATTTACAATGCCTTTCCCCAAAGGGTGCTTTCAAGGTAGTTTCGGTACTAAACGTTTGTTGGGAACAAGACATTGTACTCTAAAAGTATCAAGCGTATGCCATATATAATGGCAGCAGAAAATATTACCGGGACTCTGAGACGTTTCTTAACAGACGAATGACAAAAGCTTACCCTTCCTCTCCTATCATTAGCCTATAATTATTAGATTTTTATCGGCATTTGGTGCAGAGGTACATAGAATTAGTTCATAGGAACGGAAAGGCGCAGTATCTGTTACGCGTACACCGGCAAGTGTGACTTCGAACTGTACACTATCGTTCCTGTCGCGTGGCGTTCCTCGTCACGCGTTCAAGTTTGGGATCTCTCGGGCAGATCTCGCGCACAACTCTCGCGCATGGGATTTCGTTCCCTGAGCCTAGAAATGCTTTCACCTTAATAATGAAGTTCATTTTTAAAGTCTTTACACTTTTACAGAAATAGAAACCACAATTGGCCGTATGCTCCACAAAGAACTGCCTAGAATTTATATAAGGAAAAACGGTTATTACATTTTTATGAATTATAAATTTTGAAATATAGTAGCATATATTTGCACATAAACGAACAGACAAACGACCACACAAAGCAAAGAGTGTGAGCTGGCATACCCAAGCCATACACTAATTTATATGTAAACGTCCTTGTCCGGCATCGTGCTTCCGCAATTACACAGAAAAAATATATGAAGTTGTAACATGGATGGAATTATGAAGCCCGATGTACTACAAATAAATGTTATGACAGCTTTAAATTGGCTATAGTACATGCCTGGACACGCTCCCAATTCTAATCTGCATTTGATTCAAATGTGTGAAGTGGAACGCCAAGATAATTATCCTGCTACCATGACTGCTGTATTACGGCATGTATAAACACAGGGAAGCATCATGAACGAAACCACAAGTCAGAAATTTCGGAGCAATTCATCGCAGCTGAAGAGACGTTGCAAATTGATCTATCGCACATACAGCTTTGTCAATGTTGGTCGTAACAAAAGATCAAGCAAGATTATCTGGATATTCACGCGCGGTTTCCTGATTAATAAAAAGCAAAATACGCTGCTCCAAGGGGAGGACAAAAAGCAGCCGGAACATCAAGAAACCTAGATTTACTGAGCAGATGTTTTTCAGATTTCACATTGACCATACTAATAATTAAGTAGAACCATTGCTGTAGCAAAAATGGGCCCGTGTATGTAAAACGACCCTAAGTTTGCTCGTTCTAGAGCCGAGAACTAGAACGATTGTAAAACATACTCAAAGCAATTTGGCAAGTCAGACCTCCGGCAAAGCAAGTTTACCGTGAGAGCAGCAGCGAGTTTTGAGAATAGTGGAGGCACAATGTGCACATTACTTTGAATCATGCCGCCAATAAAACCACAATGTCTGGTTAGGCTCATCAAGAGTTCGCTTCGGAATTACGTCTCTTGTTAAACCCTTCCACACCTGCGGCATGTAGGAATGAGAAGGGAATTCAAATGAAATACCATGAAGACAGGGCGCTTTTTGAGAAAGGTAGGTGATCAGTTTATAGTTCTACCTCGTGCCACTTGAGCCGCTGATAAAAGAGCGATCTTCTGGTAAAGGCGTCATTAGAGATGTGAAACGCGTCAGAATGTCTTAGTTACCAATACCACGATTAGCACGAAAACCTCAGTGAAAATGTTTTACGGCACTCTGGCATTCGCATCGTAAAAATGCAAAAACCTGACCGTTGCTGCTGCACACATATAATCACGTTTGCTTTCATTATCATTGTCAACAAAATGCAGAGTCATTGTCATCACTCCTGTCATCATTGCCACTATCACTCATTTCAGTGTCATTGTCATCACTACTATCATCCTGACAGTAGACAAGGCGAAATATGATGCGGGTTTCACAATTCCGGGCGTGGGGCAGTTGAATAAAGCGCTCGGCTATGGATCCAAAGGATAGAGGTTTGATTCCGGGTAGAAACAGGAATTCTCTCCTCATGCATTTGTTATGCGCAAGTTCACATCAACGATGAGATCAGACGTCCAGGTCCCCAGCACTCTTGCGCACAACTCTCGCCCACGAGATTTCATTGTGTAGTCCTAGAAACAATTTTCCTTAGTAATTCTTAAATACGGAGAGATTCTTTTACTTGTGCTTGCAACTCGTGATCCCCGAAAATCAGCTTTGGTTCCTCGTGGTGGCGCTCATCTAGCCAAGTTTTCTTGTCCGGTGCTTACAATGCAAAGCACATTTGCACATTTGGTGCTAGAACGAACTCGGTTAGCTGTGTGTCATTTGCGCCTCGTGCATATGAAATTTCTTACTGACATAATCTACAGCATTCAAATTCAAAATAATTGAGATTGTACCTAATTTAAATGACGTCGTGTTCATGCCTTTCCAATGAACTAACCGGATTGAACCAATTCCTATAGCTATCGACGTCACCAGCATGCCTCCATCTTGCCGATCGTCAAAGCTGGAGAGAGCTTTGAGACTATTGCCTGCATCGCGTACAAGAGTCAAGAATAACAGCTCCGCTTGGACAATAATGGCGATGAAGGTGTACCCAACACCGTTCCGACGCTGCTGGCTACAGCCTACGTCAACGCGGAATTAAGCGCAAGTATTTCAACCTAGATTGGTTCAGGAGGAGCATTGGCCGGCAGTGGCCTCCATAAGCTAACATTTGCATTGTTGTTTTCAAAGTACTAGAGATTTTCCGATATAATAACATGACTATAAAATCGATCCGGACAACTGAGCGCCTTTTAGTTGCGCCATTGCTTGGGACTTATTTGACGCTCTGTTTTTGCAGTTTGAGCGCTTACTGAACAACAAGATTATATTCACAGGCTTCATATCTACTATTTTTTTTCTTCCATCTACCGCACAAATAAATTAATATTCATACTATTTCTAGCAGCCTTTTCTGAATGAGGTTAAACAGGTTAAACAGGAGGTTAGTCTGTTAAACAGCATACTACAGTCACAAAACGTGGTAGAGTCACAAACACTTTTAGCCAAACTTTTGCTTGTATAACCAGTTATGAATGATTTTCTTCCTCGCACAGTCACAGAATGAAATTATTTGCCAATGAAATTCTTAAAACGAATAATTTTGGAAATTGCCTAGAGCCGCACTTTTCTGCGTGCCTATTGTTTGATATATCGCCGCAAAATGTTATTTCATGTAATAGAGCATTCCATGCATACATTAAATGTGTTAGGCCATTCATTATCATCATCATCATCATCATCATCATCAGCTTGACTACACCCACTGCAGGGCAAAGGCCTCTCCCATATTTCTCCACTTAACCCGGTTCTGTGCTAGCTGCATCCACTTGACCCCTGCGAACGGCCTCTCCCATATTTCTCCACTTAACCCGGTTCTGTGCTAGCTGCATCCACTTGACCCCTGCGAACTTCTTAATCTCATCCGCCCACCTAACTTTCTGCCGCCCCCTGGTACGCTTTCCTTCCCTTGGAATCCAGTTTGTTACCCTAAGCGACCATCGGTTATCCTCTCTTCGCACTACATGTCCTGCCCATGTCCACTTCTTCTTAATTTCCACTAGAATGTCAGTAACTTGAGTTATTTCTCTGACCCACTCTGCACGCTTCCTATATCTGAATGTTACCCCTACCAGTTCTCGTTCCAGAGCCATCTGGGGTTTCCTCAACTTAGGTAGAACTCTCTAGGTTAGCCTCCACGTTTCAACTCCATAGGTGAGTACAGGTAAGATGCAACTGTCGTATACTTTCCTCTTGAGCGATACCAATAAGTGCCAATAATTTGGGCCTAATGTTCACCGCCTATGTGTGTTGTTTCCCATATGCATTTTCTCGGGTTGTGTAATTTTTTCTATGATCACCTTTGTATGTCGTACCTGCATGTGGTAGTATATTGGCCTGCAGTATAAAAAATAATAAATGGGAGTTTGGACATGCAATTTCACAAATACATCAGAATTATTTCTACAGCCGCTATAACTATAGGGCATATTACTTTGCCTATAATAAATAATCTAGCTCAAACCATTTACATATTCTTGTGGAAATGAAACTAAGCTCCTTCAAAATAAAGGCGGGAACACTAATGACATGCCGCGAAGGCATTTGTTGAGGGGATGCGGGGCTAAACTATCAACTTTTGAATAGTTGCACCAGGTTCGATACCAGTTTCAGGAACGGCTTATTCTCCTCAAATTCTAATATATCCTTTGCCTCACCATAAGAACAAAAAAATGTCGTAGCTGTCATAATGAGTAATTAAGTGCTTCAGCTTAGGCAAAACGATTATTTCAAAGCTTTAAAGGGGCTGGTTGGTGGTTCATTCTGGCATGTAAGTGTGCCTAAACAAATTCACAAAAGACTACACAAAGGAATTAGGGCGATCTAGCACACTCAAGCCATGGATAAGTGTATACGTCAAAGCCCTTGTCCGGCATCTTGCTTCCACAAATGCACACAGATAAAACATATACTATCAAATGGTGACATGGATGGAATGGTGAAGCCCAATTTACTAGAACTGAATGTTAGCAAAGCTTTCAGTGGTGCTAATTGGTGGTTCATACTGGAACAAAATCTGGTGCGCGTGAGTTGCGTGCAAGAAGTGTTAATCATCTTGGCGACGATATCTAAAAAATAAAATTCCTGTCTCCACCCGGAATCAAACCTTCTATAATTTTTGTAAAAGAGTTTATACAAGAACTTTATAGCCCAGCTCTTTTCGCAGCCATTGTAGCCTTTCTTTGGTGTTGCCCTCAATGCATTTCGTCTTAAGTTGGGATCCCAAAAGGCCTGTTTTCTGCGGCGTGAAAAGTTTTGTTCCCTTAAAATTGCAAATCAATGTTCTACCTGTTAAAATGTTACTACAATGAAAAAAGATGTTTGCGTCTTCTGTCAGTTGTCGTTATCCTTTATACTTCAATGCGGATTTTGACAGGCATGCTTTATAATGGATGCTTGTATTATGTTTGTGAAAGTGTTTATACAAGCATTTTAAAACCAAGCTCTTTTCGCAGCCATTGTTGCCTTCTTTTGGTGTTGCCCTCAGTGCATTTTGTCTTAAGTTGAGTTCCCGAAATGCCTGTTTTCTTCGGTGTGAAAACGTTTTTTTCTCTTTAACTTGCAAATTGATGTTCTACCTGTTAAGATACAGCTACATAGAAAAAAGATGTTTGCACCTTCTGTTAAATGTCGTTTATCTTTTATACTTCTATGCGGATTTTGGCAGTCATGGTTTCTAATAGGTATTTATATTATTTTTGTAGATCAATACCGTAGCAGTCTGGGCGTGTTGGTTATTCATGATGGAAAAATACAGCGCAGAGAAGGACGATGACCTTCTTTCTCTGCGCTGTATTTTTTCATAATTTTTGTAGAGTTTATGCAAGCACTTTATAACCAAGCTCTTTTCGCAGTCATTGTAGCCTTCTTTTGCTGTTGCCCTCAATGCATTTTGTCTTGAGTTGGGCTCCCAAAATATCTGTTTTCTGGTGCGTGAAGACGTTTTTTCTTTTAAATTGCTAATCGATGTGGCACCTATTAACACATTGCTACATAGAAAAATGATGTCTAAATCTTCTGTTATTTTCGTTTATCTTTTATACTTCGATGCGGAATTTGGCAGTCATGCTTTCTAATGGGTTATTGTAATATTTTTGTAAACGAATTTACAAAAGCATTTTATATTCAAGCTCTTTTCGCAGCCAATATAGCCTTCTTTAGTTGTTGCCCTAATACACTTTGTATGAAGTTGGGCTCCCGAATAGCCTGTTTTCAACGGTGTGAAAACGTTTTATTCCCTTTATATTGCAAATTGATATTCTGCCTGTTTACATATAGCTACATAGAAAAAAAATGTTTGCATCCTTGTTAATTGTCGTTTATTTTTTATACTTCGACGCTGAGCAGAAATTTTAACGTTTTATATAGGGAGCCTGCAATGAAGTTTGCTCTATCAATTGCCGCGCCGTAACGCATAGCCTAGCGAGAAGAGCAAATACTTTATAGGAACTACCGTAGGGCATTTTCACGTCACCAGCATGAATTTACAGGGATTAGATTACACGTATTGCCGAGCCCCTGCATGGCGTGCCTCAGATAACTATAGCTACGTCGAGAGTGTCTGGGCAAGGACATTATCTGCCACATGCGTATCTATAATACTGCAGAATATGGTCGGTCGTTTATCGTGAACCAAGCGGCTAACACCAGCAGTTGTTATGCGCGCTGTGGAACAATTGCAGCGTCGCCGTGGCACTGCAGGTTCCCTATACTCAGTCCTTTGAGGTACCTTTCGTTTTCGCCTGCGTGGGTGATCTTGCCGCCAGCCATTTTATAGACGAGAACCTGCACCATTTGTGCCACTTCTTAACTCCTCTCTCTGAACATGGTACCATCATCAGTGCTGCTGATTCTAAAATTGTTTTAGCTACCCTTGATTTCCTTTATCATCGTCTCGACTGAAGTGGCATTCGACTTCTTCCGTCCAAACTCCAAGCAGCGTAAAACGTTTGGGCGAGTTGATCAGACATAATTGACATCAAGGGCGCGGCAGAAAGAGACGAGCACAGAGAGCACATAGGGAGAAGCGCCAGCTTTCAACTTTATTAGGAGACTGCCGAAACGTCGAATTTATATATAGAAACACCTTCTAATCATGAAGAACACAATTTGCGGCAACACGTGGAGGCTAGGTGCGATAATAAACATCCCGAGCATGAACACTAGATCTGCTATCAAGCAAAGAACAATTCACCGCATCTCTGAAACCCTTTAGTGTAAAAAGCAACATTCGGAACAACATAAAACGAATGTACCACAAAATGCAAGCCAGCAAGGCGAGGAAGGCGATAAGAAAAAGGAAGAAAGAGAAGAACAGAAGCAATATGATGCTTGATTTTTTGAATAAGACGAGATTTCCCTCGAGGCAAAAGGAAAGACAACTTAAAAAAGGGCAAAACACCGCAAAAAAAGGAACAATGAATTTAAACTCCACCATTTCACAGTGTGTCAATAAAATCAAAAGCTAAACGGGCAACAAAGACACGGAAGAGACATGGCAGAGCACCACGATGAGATTAATACATGAGAACGAGAAGTGAAGAGCCATCAATAATAGGGCAAAAAGGGAACAATGAATATAAAAACCGCACTTTAACAGCGTGGCGAATAAAATCGAAAGTTGAACAGGTAACAAAGACAAGGCAGAGACAACAAAAAATTCAAACCTGTATGCAGCAAGCTCTAGACCTTGTACCAAAGGCAGCAATTAACCCTGAAATCCTGTTCTGTGTTTAAGAATGCTTAGACCAGCACGAACCGTAAAATTTCAAAACGCCGCAGATGTTCATTTGTTAGCCGTTTTTTGAGAATAGACGCTTCTCTCACCTTCATGTTTTTTGCAGCGACAAATCGTTCTGCTTATAAAAGTAGGGAATCTATATCGGTTCGCGCGTAGCACCGGTTCTTAGTGACTTTGATTTGGCCAATCGAGACTCCATCTTGGTCAACCAGCTCAGCTCCGGTGTCGTGAAAGTGTTTAGTTATAATGATGATACCTAGTTTAGAATCACAAAATGAGGCTATTGTTTACAGAACTCTCGAAAACCTCAAGACTGTTTTAGAACCGCTGCAACTGACCCAATATCTTCTCTCAGGCGCCTTAGGACCACACGTTTGTGACTTGAGTCCGGGGCTCACTTGGCCCTTCTCACATACGAGTCTTCTCGCTTCAAATTGGGAAGCATAGCTATTGTGAAACATTGCTACACCGACGCACTTAAGAAGTCTGGTCATCATTTGACGCAAAGAAGCCTAGACCTTCAAATCACGGGTTTGATTAAACTCAGTGGGCTACGCGGGACACCTGTGAGTTTCAACAGCAGAAAGCCTGCACAGAAAACAGAACATTGAGCCGCGTTTGAGAGCAAAACCTAAGGGTGAACTCAAGGTGAGGAAACGCTAAGAACTCAAGAAGACTAAGGTGGCAATGGTATCATGTACACACGCGGTTTATCACAAACTAAAAGGATCGAAGCCAGCCGAATATCAACGACGTATGCTCGGTTCCTGTCAAGCTTTCAAAATTTTGCAAGGACTCCTGCCTCGGCAATGAAGCCAAGCCGCAATCCACCATAAAACACGTCAACAGGCTTGTAGCTTGTGCAGAAGGCGTTGGTTACAATATTCCACTAAAGTGTGGTGCATCGTACATAGGCCAAACAGGAAGGCACGTTAAGAGAGTCGGAGTCATCACCACAGGAGGTTGCGGAAATTAGCCATTGATGGCAACCTTTTCAAGAGCTGCAGGTCCTGCAAATGCAGAGCGCACCTCAAGAAATGCTACATGATTGATAGGCACCATGACCAGCTACCCGGGAAATAGTAGAAGCACAGGAAGTATTAAGCGCAGACGAAATATGTGTCAGTTTTGAATCGATATTCCCTTCGATGAAGGAAGTTTCTTCGACGACCGTGAGGGGTATCGAGGTAGCAGATGGAATTAGGTGTTAATTTCTTGCCTTTCGTTCAAGGTGTAGGGCTTGATGCATAGAGGTTTTAAATTTTTGTGTATTTGTATATACAATTTAGCTTTTGTATGCTTAGTGATGTTTAGCTATCTTCGGCAGGTACAGAAGCAGAAGACGATGATCTGATGATGGTCAGGGGGAGATATATATTTACAGAAGCAAAATAGTATACATAGGCAAAGTTACAGCAACAAGTCACACAGACAACTGTAACTTAAAAGAAAATGAAGACTCTCACACAGAGAAGTCACTTTACAGGCCCTTACTTTCCTACCGAGCGTTTCGGTTAAAGCCTACGGGGTGTAAATACGTGCTAAGCACGGAGCCTCAATCTTGACTGTCGAACATGGTCCGAGGACCGCTTTTTGATGACAAACATCAACAAAGACCCGAGGGCGGTCACCTTCGGTGATCCGCCCCGACAATTAAGCAGCCAATCAAATTATTGAAAAACATGCCACAACCCCCGTGGGTTGGGAATAATCTCGGACCCAGGTCCTCAATTACGTTAAATAAAAATACAACATTCAAAACACACACTCTTTCCACTCGCTGGTCCCCAAACCCTCTCACACGGCGCCTGTCTTTGCCTCCCCTCCTCAGCGTGTTTGCGACGCGACCTTGCAGCTGGCGCCTTTGTGAAAGAAACGCCGCGGGGGATCT
>JAJIZL010029838.1:50691-94804 GCA_023969395.1 Amblyomma maculatum | reverse complement strand
CTGAGAGTAAACATGGACAGAAAAAAGCAAGAATGTTTCGTTTCATGAATACTTATTATGTACGCATGTCGTACATATTGACGATAACTCTAGGCAGAATTCTTTCAAACTTCCTGGGCTTCACCAATGGTTGGTCGATTGACAAGGTGTCGGCAGATCACAGGTTGTAGGAAGACGCCGCAATAACGGCAGCTTCAGGTGTTTGCCAAGCCAGCATCTCTAGCATGCGCCTTTTTGCTCTCGGTTATCAGGACCGAAACTTTCAGCAGCCCTTGACGATGTACTTTTGAGCAGCTTGCATGTCACCCATTTCCCTTTCGTACAAGATATCTGCACGCAAAAACAAAAATAAAGACAATATTATGCAGAATTGTTTTTTAGTACAACTTTGCAAAGTGATCATGAGCAGTAAAATTTGGCACTGCTACACATTTTGTGTGTCCAAGTCAGTGTGCTGAAATTGGAATCCATGAAGAGTGCATATTTTCTGCTTGGTGCAATAGAGTTGAAGCAAAATATTTTCTTACTCTCGGCATTCTTAAACAGCATATAAGTACATTCTGGTAATCTTATCCGGTTCCAATGACTGACAAAATTCTTAATTTCCATATAATACGCCACACAGTATAAAATAAATATCTTACCGATCATTCAGGAGAGGCCTCGCTTGCAGCGTCAACCGAAGCAGCCCAAAAGGAAATTGACAAGCAAAAGTCCGTCCTTGTGATCCTGAGTCTATACTCATGCAGGGAAGTGTAGCAACATGGCTGGCAAATAAAGCAACAAATGCTCCCCGAAACTTACTTCGTTACGAACCTATATCCTAAAATAAAGGGTCAGTGGTACTCACACTGAGTTGCAGACTGTTTAAGATACGCGAGACAGGACGAGGCATGTCGTGGTCGTACTGTTTATTCTCCGAGTGCGACCGGAGCTGCACCAGACAACCCGCGAGGTGCGCGCCTGCGCTGCTAGAGAGAATAGGGAAGAGCAAAGAGAGAGACAGAGCGCGCCAGCGCCAGTCGCGCGAGCGCGGCAGTGCTGTCCACATGGTTTCATATGGCACCGCAAGTTCGAATTCCACCGACGTTGCTGCTGAGGCGTGGGAACGAAGAACGCGTACGCTGCCACGGCGAAGGCGACACCGCTGCGTCGCAATTAGCCGCCTCTCTAACACCACTAGAAAGACCGCACGTTTTTTCTAAACTTTTAGAGCGAACGAACGTAATTTCTAGATTAAAATACCCTCGGTCTGATCATTTGTTTTGATTATATTCCTACAGAAGCATGGAGAATCTTCCCAGAATACTGCATAGGAACAAGCCTTTAAACGGGTGATATGTTAAGCCGAGATTGTGAATATATTTAAGGCAGGTCATGACAGTTTTGCATTCGCTTATACAGCTTTTGGACAAAAATAATTTCCTTAAAAAGCAACATGACCAAGCAAAAATACTTTTACGAAAAATATTTCGATGGTGAGCACACATTCATTACATCATGCTTTTTGTTTTCATAAAACAAAAAAAATTCATTGACAGTATTTGCAAATCCTAATTGTGGTCTTGCTATGCTTCAAGCTTCTTCAATATATTCTCTTTGAAATCTTTACCTGGAAACGTTAAGTCTGAACTAGTTAAACAGCTGCCACAAAAAGTACACATCTTGTAAGAAAAAGCTAGGAAGTGTGCAATGCTATTGAATGAAATAAACTTCATTCTAGAACACCCCAGAATTAAAGCTAGATTTTTTCTCCGCCAGGCGAATGCAGGGAACATATAGAAAACAATGCTATTATTGTTTTTATGTGGACGGATATACCTTTTGACTAAGCGCTATGCTGCATCAACAGCCTAAAGGGTTTGTTCCGCCCTTTCTCCCTGCAGCACTCAAATCAGAGCATGCCTGTATATACGAATCAAGTGCAAGCTTATGGTTAAGTGAAAATAAAGTACAAAATATGCTGCAGCTAGCCCGTCTTCTGTGCTTATCACAACCTTCAACTGTCTAAAAAGTTTGTTCATCATTGCTCCCTTGCTGAAGCACTGCAACCAGAGCACGCCGGCATATAGGAATCAAGTGTAAGTTTATGGCTGATGGAAAAAAAAACAGTACAAAATATTCTGCAGCTAGCCCGTCGGCTGTGCTTACAAGACCACCAGCGCAAAACAGTCGGTGCTGGTGTCGAGTTGCGGAGTCCGCTAGCGTGCACAGCGAAACGGTGCAGCATTTTCTTTAACTGGCACAATTACTTCGACCTCGGTTTTCCGGCATTTGATCATATTCGTTTCTTTATCCGCGCAAAGAAATAGTGCATAAATAAAGCATTTGTACGTCCATTTCTAGTAACGGACAAAACTTTTCATATTGCGGATGTAAAACCTCATCGCTACAAATCAAGCCGGGCTGGCAGGCTATAGTATATAGGTTTTGAGGGTGTTACGTCCTACTGCCCTATTGCAGATTGCAGAAGTGTATGTGGTTGTATCTGCACCGTATTTTGTTTCTCTATGTAGGCAGCCAGTGTTAACAGCTTGAGAAAATTATACGCCCGCCTTGTTGCGAGTTTATCAGAAGGGCGACGCGGTATTCTTGAAATCTTGACATATGAGTGGCCTCAACCATCACGCTAAAGAAGTACAGAAGGAATGGTAGGGCCTGTAACTGCTGTGCGTTTAACCTCAGTACTATACTTCTTCACAGTTGAGAATTGTGCAACAGTCGGGCGTAGACGGCATAACCCATGCGTCCTCGATGGCGATAACGTGCACATTGCACGAGGCATGCCCTGGGTGCATGCGTAGTGCCACCCATCATGAATTTTTGGGATTTCTAAATGTTTTGGCTCAAGATGTTTGCCTTTATCTCATGACATAGGTTTCTCAAGAAACTAAAGCCTTACCGAATTACGGATTCCGCTCACACGTTTGTGAGCGTGACATCAAAATTACAGAGCCGTGAAGCAGCCTTGAGATGTCAATTGTGACGAGATACGAAATCGTCCAAATTACCAGTGACATTTAGCGTGGCTCCGCCCCGGTAGTTCTGAATCCTCGGCAAACGCTGTTGCCACAGTATGGCACAAAACTTAGCAGGGACCGTCTCCTAACTTTCGGTAACACTACCCAATTAATACGCAATAAATAAAACAGACAAACGTTTATTTTGACAAGGTACTATTTTTAATACTGAATAACATTAAGCTCAAGTAGAAATGTTCTTAGTTTTGTAATTATACTCGCTATTAGGTAACATTGGTTGCCGCGAGGGTGCGCCGGCGGCGTCATGGCGTGCACATGCGGCCTGCAAGCAAACAGCTGATTCCCCGAGAACGTGCTGCTTTTTTAAACGTCGTCTGAAATCGAAGTACCGTGCAGGTGCCGTGAGCATGCTGAAAATCTAATAGAATGCAGTCGAAGTTCAGAGCCTGCAGCGATAAAATTTCATGGAGTGCTTGACACAGAAATGGACAAAGACAACTTAAGGAGGTGTTTTCGGTCGGCACGTACTAGTATCGATGAGAAAAGTGCTGAGAGTGCAACATGCAAACTCTGTGGTTCTGTTTGTTTCTCTTTAGGAAATGCAAGACGACTGTGAAGCATGTAGTGTAGGCCAGAATGAAGCTCCGTTGTTGCATGATCATCTGTTTGTAGTATGTAGCTGGATAGTTTAGGAAAGAACATGATCATGGGAATGCTCCCACCCCTGCCCGGACTGAACCTGAAGCCTTCATTCCCTGCAGTGCCACCGTGACAGCGCTTTCGATGTAGCGTTCATTGTAGTGTGCTCTGTATTTTTTCTTTGTTCTCCATGACTGGGTTGCTTTGCTTTTGAGCGATACCTTTTGCCCACACACTATTTGCTTGATGCATATGGGATATCTTTTCATCAGTTTGTATACATATGGCATTTTCAACTTATGCTACAACCACTGTGAGCTCTAAAACTCGCAATATTGTGCATTCAATTTCTCAGCTTTACACTGTTTAGCATTAAGCAAATGCGTTCTATGCATCCTAACAGTATATGCAGGCCTGTAGTCCTGAGAGGCTCACTAATGGAGACTGCCCTATGCAAACATTGTACATAGCACTACTTGTGTCGTGTTTCTGCTCTGCTAAGTGCCATACTTTGTTTCCTGCTTCTGAAATGTGCCACACCTATGACAACTACTATGCAAGCCTGTAATCCTTAAGCGACTATTATTTTGTGTCTTGCCTCTGTGTCGCAGTTTATGCGCAATACTTTCATTTCTTGCTTCTGAAGTTTGTCAGACCTGCGATGAGAACTGTGCCAGCTTATAGGCTGTAAAACTTATTCTTGGTGTGTCTTCTATGTGTAGCAAAATTGTGCAGCACGTCAAATAACTGCCGATGCTATTGCAGGCAGTTGGTTTCGCTGCTGCATATTCAAGCGTGTGAAATGCTGCAGTAAAATAAAGGTGCACAATGGATACACCTGCTTCTAGAAAAACTTCTATGAGACTTTCCCATTCCGATAGGCTTCACAACTGCTGCCTCGTTGTGAAACACTTTAATTATGTACTCAAACACATGCACACAAACACCAACATGCACGGTTGCAAGCAACAGTGAAGGGGGTTGTACGAAGACAAATTTGACTTGACAGATGAGGTGTTTTGACTCATGGTTCGAGAAGATGCATCTTTATCACAACAGGTTTCTGCCACAGACATGAAACGAGAAGACGCTGCACTTGGCTGCCTGTGTTGAGTTGGTCAACTACGTGTGGTTTATCAGGGCCGATTGCTGTGCTCGGATTGACGCCAAAGCTGTTGCCGCACCATGGGCAGCTGTGCCAGCCTCTGATGGTAGGTTCTGTGGAACAGGCTCACAACATTACCCTGTATGGCTTTTCCCTAGAGGTATGCATGGCAATAGTGATCCCACTTCCAAGTAGCCAGTGCCCAGATGTGACCCTTTCTTGTCCAAGCCAACAGCACCCTCCTCGTCTGCAGGCAGGCAGGAAGACATCCAAAGAAGTTATGCAACAAGGCACATGCTACACGCTCTGGCTGGTAGAGGAACGTCTAGTATTTTTGCAAGCACCGGAATCGGGTCTTCAGCACGCCGATGCAGTTATCCACCATTTACTTTGTGGAGGTGTATGCCTTGTTCTATAACCGCTATGGAGAGTCCGGACCGGGATTCTATGGCACTGGCAGCCATGTCTCCAACAGGTGCCCCTCTCACCAGCATAACCAAAAATGGCACGCTGTTAAGCACATTCTTCGTCACGTCGTTGTCGACCTCAACAGCCTAATAAACTAACAGCCTTACTGACGCAATTGAAGAGTCGCATCAAGTAGCTCATTGCCAGGTTTTGCTGACGATGACAATCATTGGCGTGGAGACAATGAATGTTTGAACGTTTCAGCAACACTGCTGTAAGGACAGCCTTGCACTTCATAACGGTATATATGATGCCCCATTCCTACTCAGTACAGACATCAAACACACGCATTCCCATCTTCGTTTCTTTCGTAGGCATTTCAACAATGTACTAATTAGTGTCTTATGTTTCAGCACTTATAAAAGCCGAAGAACGGTAATACATGTGAGGCATGTGGAGCCGACCATAACTTATCTTGCAAAGAGCAAGATAACGCTTTCGAACTGTCGGCTGCGTGAGGCCGGTGTTCGCCTCGTTGCCAGTCGCGGCTTGGAAGCCTCTAGCAGGTCAGAAAAAGCGCAGTGCACACATTATCTGCCGCCGCACAGACAGCGCACTCGGACGCACACACCTATCTCAGTTCATCGCGTCGCACAGTCACTGTACTATATCCTGCTCGAGCGGCAAAATGCGTCGAAACATCTCGCCCGGAACGTCAAACAGTCTTCGTACACCGTCCTTCGCCGATGATTGTGTCGGGGCGCCGTCTCTACCGCCTCACGAGAACGCCGGCCACCGCGTAGATCACCGCAATTTTCCCTTTGTGAGTGCTCACAAACGAGCTGTGAGCGGCTCGCGTCGCTCACAACCTCCGCTCACAATTGGCCCGTAGCCAACGTCATCACTTCAAGTGTGTTCATGTAAATAGCAGACGTCGATGATGTAAAGAACGGCCACTCCCGCCGTGTTGCTTCTGGCTTATAGGAAGAATGTGAGTGTGAGCCATCTGTAATTCCGCCCCTGGCAGAGGTTCAGCCACCGAAGCACTGAGGAGATTTTATACCAATCGTGCCCTTACCGCCTAAGCATTTTTCATTTCATTTCATTTCATTTATTAACCTTAAAGGCCCCTTTCGGGGTATTACATAAGGGGTGGGGTAGACAATCATAAAATATTGCACTTTTTTTTTTACAGATTTTCACGTGATAAACACATTTCAATGTTGGCACTGAAGGAGGGATTTTTCTTGAATAAGTGTTCTCTACTACTGGTAATATATCGTTGCCGATGTATAAATCATGCTTCAAAGCCATCGCGAAAGACACGGTTGTAATGTTCGGGATGTTAAAAATATATCATAATATACAGGCCGAGAAATGATTGTTAATATCTGCAAGCCAATACCGGCCAACATATGCTATAATATGTGCAATGTTTTTTCGCCATCAAAACTAAGTGGACAAAACCGATCTCTATAATCCATTTCTATAGAATATTGCGCAGTCCCCAAAACTGGCGAGGCCACTTTGACGACTGTATCCCAGAAATGTATTCAATGCAGATGGGATAGCTAAAACCAATATATGCCAAGATATATTCAATGTGGACGAGCCAGCTATACTGGCTGGACAATATTCACCATTGAATGTCATCATCGACATTTTATCCGCAGATATTCACAACGTTGGGAAGCCACCACGATTGTCAGGGTGATATTGAACAATGTATGCCAAGATATAACCGATGTAAATAAGTGATCAGTACTGGGTGGACAATATTTACCATTGCATGTGATGATATGTGCGATGTTGGTCAGTGGTCACCTCTCATTGGGCAATATCAGCCACTGGAACTGAAGATGCATACATTGCTGGGAAGTCACTACAACTGGCGGGATGGTATTGACCAATGAATGCCAAAATAAATTAAATGTCGGCAAGACATATATACTAGCAGGAAAATATTTATCAACGTATGCCATTTTTGGGAAAGACATTTCAGATGTTTGGGCAATATTAGCCATCGCATATTATTTTCTATACAATTTTCGCAAGCAATTCTATACGCAAGGTAACTATAGCACGTTTAATTGCCATAAAGAAAGTCTCAGCTGTATGTTTTCCAGGCTGAAAAGAAATACCTGCGAATCCGAATAAAAACACTTGACTAGTGCACTTCAGTGCTAGGGTTGTGCTCTAAGTCATGGTTTGTGCGAACGACAATAGCTGCGGCAATGAGCTGATGGTCCAGTTATAGCGGTGGGCTGATATGCCGGTGATGAGTGCAGTGAGCGCGGCCAGCTCGCAGCATCCTGCACTGTCATATGAGGTGATTGCATCAACTGAACAAAAAAACCATCGTCGCCATATCGGGCTGCCGCAGCAACGGTCCCAGTGGAGCCATGACTACAGCTGATTTCACTCACGCAAACTACGGTTTAGAGCATCACAATTTTGGCACGCCATTGCATCAGCCACGTGATCTTTTTGTATTCCGTGGCATTTCTTTACAGCTGCGAAAAAGATGCATGCGAGGCTTTTATCCGAAATACGCTTCTCCTGAAATTATCAATATTCAGCCTTACACTCTGGCCCAACTCCATAAAGTGTTGCCTCTAAATATGTTTGTATGCATTATCCAGGCCTTCTCTTTTTGTGGAATTCTTTCGACTATAGCGTTGTCCGTTCTTGCTCCATATTAGGTTTAAATCGGTCAAAATTCAAGAATATTTAAAAGAAAAAACAATTGATTCGTGTTTAAAAATCTACCTCACTTCGATATTTATCGAAATCAAATACAAAACAATCATACGTACCGTATAAATGTAAGGTACTAAAAGTATCGCATCATAGAAATTAAAATATAAAAAAGCATTAGCAATTTTTTTTTCGATCGAATAGGCATGAAACTTCTGATTTAGTATTCCCAGAATTCAGTCACATTTCCCCGATTTGTCATCGTCATCATCATCACCGTCGTCATCACCATCATCTTCATCATACTCAGCCTGACTATACCCACTGCAGGGCTAAGGCCTGTCCCATATTCCTCCAATTAACCCGGTCCTGTGCGAGCTGAGTCCACTTGACCCCTGCGAACTTCTTAACCTCAACCGCAAACCTAATTTTCTGCCGCACTCTGCTACGCTTTACTTCCCTTGGAATTCAGTTTGTTGCCCTAAACGACCATCTTTTGTCCTTGCTTCGTGCTACATGTCCTGCCCATGGCAATTTCTTCTTCTTGACTTCCATTAGAATGTCAGTGATTTGAGCTATTTCTCTGACCGAATCTGGATGTTTCCTACCTTTTAACGTTACCCCAGCCATTTTTCTTTCCATAGCCCTCTGCGTTGTCCTCAACTTAAGTAGAACCCTCTTTGTTAGCTTCCAAGTTTCAGCCCCATAGGTAAGTACAGGTAACATGCGACTGCGCATACTTTCCTCTTGAGTGATACCGGTAAGCTGCTAGTAATAATCTGGGAGTGCTTGCCAAGTGCGCTCTATCTCAGCCTTATTCCACTTGTTATTTCCCTTTCATGGCCCAGATCGGCGGTTACTACCTGTCCTAAGTAGATGTATTCACCTACTCCTTCTAGTGCTTCGCTACCTAACGTAAACTGCTGTTTCGTCCCTAGGATATTGAAGATTACCTTAGTCAACCGCATATTTATTTTCAAGCCTACTTTTTAGTTTTCCTATCTAGGTCAGCAATAACTCTGCAGTTTGTTTTTTTTTTTGCGAAGTTTATTGCCTCAGGGCATAAAAGGAATGTTATGATGGATGAAGGGTGTGGTCAAAGTTCATCCCCTGAGTTACTGAGCAAGGCAATGTCATAGGCAAATCGCAGATTACTGAGGTGTTCTCCATCTACTCTTATCCCTAACCCTTCCCTTACAACCTCTCTATACAACCTCTCAAAGCAACTGAGGCTTTGAGAGATGCAGTTGCGGACGGCACCTGAAACTTCCATCACCTGGGTTCCTTAACGTGCAATCACATCGGTCAGCCGATGGGCGCCTTGCTTATCGCATGCGTGGAAGAGGCCGCCGCAGCCGGAATTTCCTCCCACATCATTGGGCAAAACGGCGAGCTAACCACTGCAACACCGTGGCAGGGCTAAATAAATTTGATTGAGTCTAGGTCGCCAGGCACCTCTAAACTGGTCAGACTCACAATAAAGATGGTCGAGGCTGCACATCGATTTTGCTGGACCGATTCGCAACAAGATGATACCTAATGTTAGACTGTCTTAGTAAATACATCGAGGCCATTCCGCCTACTGGTAAGTAAAGCGTTTACTGGTTTGAAATTCAACCAATTTCTGAAGCAAAATGGTGTGATGTACCTTCGAATGCCATCCTACTACCATAAATTTCACGGCATAACTAAATGGGCTGTTTGAATGATCAGAGATGGCCTTTGAAATTACCTGAGAAATGATTTGCTGAAGTGTATTGGGTTCAATATTTTACTACATGAAACCTCCATTGACCTAAAATGATAGCCATGTATGATATTAGTGGGATACACACTGCGCACGAGACTGGATTTGTGTTTATCGCTCTCACCAAAAATCAGTTTCAGTGCTCTAAAAACGCCAGCTTGGAAGTTTGCCCAGAGATATCGAGTATACATCCTTCAAATGATCAAGGCTACAGTGTTAGAAGCGGTTGTGAAAGCAGATAACAATACCGGGGTTTTTCACTGTCGTATGGACCAGACCCGAAGGAGGAGTATTCCACGATTCCACAGCAGTAATAGAGGGAAACGATGTTTTTCAAAGTAGCCTGTCCAGCACACTAGTCGGCTCTCTCGTTAGCATCTAGCCTAACATGACTAGGAGTCCAGCAGAATGTATACGGTTTGGCCTTGTGCTGTGATTTTTATATGGCGTGAATGATGTTTCCTACTATATGATCAAGTGCATGCATTTTTAGAATTTAACACTCTAAGCAGACTTAAAGAATCGGTATATATTATACACTTTTCGCGGTTCTGTTTCGTAATTTTGTCTACAACTACATATTGATGCACTATTAAATAGCCTTTTTACTTGTTTCTTTTTGCCTTGCACCACGCATTCAACATATTCTGCTGTTTTTAAGCAGTTTGTAAACATTCTGAACAGTTCATATACTTTTCTTGTAGTCCTGTGTATTATTGAATTATGTGTTCATGAGGTGTTAGCGCTTTTTGGAAAACTGTCGATGTAACGTCACATGTAGAAAGAAGACTGTATCAGAGGGACGATAGGTAGTGACTCTGTGCAAAACTTAAGAATGCATCCAGTATTCCTAAATTTTGGCATATATTTTCAAAGCGGAGTAGTAGGGCCTGAATAATGGGACTTGTTTTTGAACAGTATTTTGGTCGTGCAATTTTACATCAGCTGTACAAGAGAAGTTTTGGTAGAGATCTTATTTTGGGTATGTATGCGCATGTCAGCACTATCCTCCTGCCCGCCACCGTAGCTTCATATGTTTTTACGCAGATACTCTTACGGGGGATGTCCTTACGTCACCATCGGAAAGACGTAAACCAAGGTTATGTATTGGGTCTAATCGCTATAAATACGATGGATCGGATAAGCATAAACAATACAACCACAATCTAAACTGGAGAGTACAACAGAGCAGTAGGTGTGTAAGAGGCTTGTTCTATAATATCCCCACTGCTGCCTTGAGAAAACGTTTACTACTTTGAGGGATTAACAAGCATTCTTTTAGGGGGAAATGCATGAGGTAGGAATGTTAGCTTTTTATTTATTATTTTATCTATTTAGTGTCCGGTTATACATAATGATTATGGCCATTTTTTAGCGGCCAATTAGTTTCAGGTATAAAGTGCGAACAATTTGTATGCCTCGTTTCAGGGAGAACATCACTGCCACTATTTTCTGAGTGGAAAGCTCGAATACACTTTTATCTGCCCTCTTTTTATCTTGTTTATCACTAACTGTATTTCTCTCCGATATGCAGAAATGTTGAAAGCTGTACACGCTATCTGAATGTCATCGACGTAAACGGAATACACAATAGGTGTTCGAAAAATTTTGCTAATTGAATTCGTGTTCACAAAAAACTTAGGCTTAAAATACAGCTCTGAGGTACCCAATTCTTTATAACAAAGCTCCGAGAAAGTTTTTCGCCTAGGCATAACTGAAAAGAACGGTTACTCATGACATCTTTCAGGCAATTCAACATTCTACCACGTTTCCTACCTCTGCTATGCCGCAAAGAATTCCAAAATCTCCAAGTGGTACCATATGCCTCGCCAAGGTAACAAAAAACAGCAAGGCAGTCTAGTCTGTGTACAAATGTCTCCCGTACGGTGCTTTTTAGGCGAATTAGATGGTCAATTGTCGAGCAAGACTGTTTGAACACACATTGGTGCGTCCGAGCATTTGGCGTTTTCTAGCGCAAAAGTTAATGTAAAATTTACAATAATTTCAAAGGTTTTGTGCCAGCCAGGAGGACGAGGAAGATGAGGACGAAAGGCAGGGATGTTAACCGGCAAAGGAACTGGTTTGCTACCCTGCACTGGGGGAGAGGGGTAGATGGGTATAAATGTTGTGGGTGCGAGAGGGATGGGTGATAACAGTACAGTTACATCACAGACATGCCACACCACATCACGTCACAGTCATATCACGTAACAAAAATGATAGCCTTTCGATCATTCCTGTGCTTGTCATAAAGCGGAGCAGTGCCTGGGAAGCCTTGACCGCAGATGAGCGCCGTGGCCAGGGACCTAGGATCTTAATTTCAGTTAATGGGCGTCCATCTAGATGCTCCAACGCACGGCATGGGCACCGTCTTTCCTCGCTGTATATGGGGCACTCACA
Source organism: Amblyomma maculatum (assembly GCA_023969395.1). Classification (NCBI taxonomy): domain Eukaryota; kingdom Metazoa; phylum Arthropoda; class Arachnida; order Ixodida; family Ixodidae; genus Amblyomma; species Amblyomma maculatum. Next base: position 82,827 of record JAJIZL010029838.1, on the reverse strand, counting down.
AAGAATATGGCCTATAGTCTCGTCGCGCCCGCAGTTTGTGCATGCAGGGCTATTTGTCATACCTATAACAAAAGAATAAGAATTTTAAATGCTACAACAACCCGCTGGCGGCGCAGCAAAGTTTCTTCACATCGGGGTAGGCCAGGTGGAAGCCGGAGCTTCAGGTCAGAGTCCAGGGATTTTAAGCGGCAGTTCGCAAACTGGTCAGAATTCCACAAGGAGAGCGTGTACTGCCTGCTACGTCTGCCTTGGAAAATGGAATAAACACACCATCGCCGTCTTGGTGGGCTGTTAGTGCGAACTCGTCCTCCCGGAGATTGCCCGCTATGCCGCTGTGTCCTGGAAGCAATTGGTAGATAATGTCATGTCCTCCATTTATGGCATAGTGATGAACTTGTCGTATTTCCGCTGCGAGCTGTTCGTTCATGGCCTTCACGACGAAGAGCCGCTTTTAAGGCTTGCAGAGCTGCTTTTGAATCTGTGAAATTAGACCATCGTTGAGGGCTTTGCTGACTAATATGCCTAATAGCTACACGTAGAGCGGTTAGTTCTGCGGCTGTTGAAGAAGTACGGTGAATTGTCCTAACTTTTATTTCTGTAGTAATTGCGGGTATGACCATGAAGCCTGTAGAACTCACGGCATTCACTGAACCGTCGGTTTAGACATGCATACGATTTGCATCACATCACATCACTTTATTTTCCTTAAAAACCCCTTGCGGGGTGTTACATAAGGGGTGGGTTTTTATGAAGTACAGGTGTTCAATGCAGTCATGAATGTTCCAGGGTAGGTGATGGCAGCGATATCATGGGGAAGGCCGTTCCAGTCAGCTGCTACTCGGCAAAAAAAATGAATTAGAGAAAACAGTGGTACGGGCACGTGGGCGCAGAACTTGAAGAGGGTGACTGATGCGATGGGATCTGCGCGGCGGGGGTGCGCAGATGTAGGGTTGTTGTCTGAGTGGCGAATAAAAAAACTTGTGAAATAAGACGAGACTGGCAGTGCGACGGCGAGCAGAAAGATTAGATAGACCTGATTGTAATTTTAGAGATGATATGCTAACGTCGTATGAATACGAGGAATGAATGAATCTGGTGGCCCTGTTCTGCACAGCTTCGAGGGCGTTTGTTAGATATGTTTGGTGAGGGTTCCAGATGGCCGATGCGAATTCTAGTTTAGTTCTGATGAGTGAAATGTACTCATGTACTCATGGTACTCATGAAAGTATTCAAAAGTGATTTGTTTTAGTTCTGTCGGCGATAGCTCGACCTTCTTCCTAATGCCGGGTATTGAAAGTAGCACATGTGGTATGCAGGCTCCATAGTGGAGAGGACGGTCTAGATGCGGGTGTAAACTGGGACGGCAGAATAGCGCGATGCGCATCAATGGTCTCTGTAAACGATGTACGCGGCCTGGTAAGAGGAAGACTGACCAAATGATGAGAGGGAACCCGGGTGATGTGTCGCAAATATGCCCTCAGGGCGTCAACTGTTAGGTAGATATGGGATGCTCCTGAGCAATCAAAATGGTAGCAGCCGTAGAGGAACATTTCAGCAATCCCAGGCAGGTTCGCAGAGCTTGAGCTTGAACCCTATGTAGAACTCCTAAGTTGGTTTTCCTGACATTTCCAAGTGCAGGTAAGCTGTACCTAAGAAATCCCATAAATAATACATGGTACAGCTAGAGCATCGACCGCACAGACGTTCCCCATGACTTCCCCACAATAAAGGGAAGTATGTGAGCAATTGCTGTCAGCCTCTTTTTCAGAATGAAATATGGGGAGTCCACTAAACATTTCTGTCGATGATCACTCTCAGAAAGCTATGGCAGCTTTCGTAGGGTATCGCTTTACCACCCATGCGTATGGTGTAAGGGGACATGTTCTTGCCTGTAAATGCAATTAGCGAACAGTTTTCAGTTGATATCTGCAGATATCTGCTGTTGATATTTGCCAGCCAACTTCGCAAACCTATAAGGCGATAACTGCTGGCACAGGCTGGCGGTTTAGCTAGTTTAAGCAATGGAAAAATATTATTTTTTGGTGCTTTTGGAAGCTTTCCTAACACCCATATCTTATTAAAATGTTTAAGGAGTGTTTTAATGGCATTTTTCGAGAGGTGTGCTTGCATTTCGTAATGCTCTTCATCAGCTCCTGGCGAAGTTTCTTTACCAGCAGATAGCGCTGTGGGAACTCCTTGAGGTGTAACTAAATTATTCTGCTGTTCGATCATTTACCCTGACACTTGTCGGAAGTCTGTCTTTCAGGAACATTTTGTACCTTAAAAATGTGTTAGTGTGATGTGAAGAGCTGCTTACTGCTGAAAACGTCTTCCTTATATGTCTGCCTGTTCCTTTAGACACAATGGAGAGTCGGGGGCTTCCAACAAAAGAATAGTAGTTGCGGAGTAGCTCTCGTCTAGTTTGTGAACTTGCTTCCACATTTTGTAGACTTCACTGAGCTATCTAATGATACCAAATAAATCTTGCAAAATTATTTTTCATCTATTTTTTTAAATGATACGAGGTTTGTTTCCGTTCGATACCTGCAGAAAGTTTGTCGGACCTTATTTTGTATACTTTCTGCCTCCCGGCATTCTCGTGTGTACCAAGCTCTGGAAATTTGGATTCACACCTGCCTGAGAATGTGATATATTTTATAGTGCCGCATTTATTTTAAATTTTTAAATTTTTCACTTATACATGTGCAATGAGCTGAATAGAACAACTGAGCCAAATGAAGCTTTCAGTGTCGCGGTTTGCTTGGCATTTTTTAGGTGATGACAAGCTGATTAGTAGTGGTAGGCGATCACTCCGATATAGATTATTTAAATCTACTAATTTAAAATTGTTAAAATAGGAAGTGAACAAAAAGATTGCTCTGAAACATTTAGTTTTCCCATGCTCGCAGAGCAGTAGGTAGATTTACCCGTGTTTAGTGAGCAAATTTGTTAGAATGAATATAATCTCTATAATGTGGCCTCATGCATACATTTTCTCACTTCACCAAGGAGGGTAATGTGATTTATTATTACAAACTACAAAATGGGATTCCAGTAGTTGATTTATAAATTCTTTTTTTATTCTCTGAGAGTTTTATTTTTGGTGTGGCTCAACATACACGCAGCCAATTGTGAATGTATGAATTGTGAATAAGGTGGCTGCACCTGCTTCAGACCAAATGTTCAAGTTATGTTCATTAGCTGGAATATCAATTGTTATTCTGATGCAACACCCCCCTACAGCCTCCTCACTTGATCTCGGTCACGGCGGAAAATTTTATATTTTTTGAACGTTTGATTGTTGTGCACCAAGATTGGTTTATTGAAAGCACAGCGTTGCATGTGAAATGAAATAAGAATGCCTTTTATATTGAAGGAGTTGCTTAAAAGTCCTTTAGAGTTCCATTGGACTATAGGACCGTCACTTTTATATGAGGAAGTGAAGAGACTAGAATTTTTGTGGCCTGGTGGTTCGGGCCTGTCCTTTCCACTTCGCTCCAAGACGCCCCGCCGCCTGTCAGATGTTGACTGCCCGAGACGATCATCGTTTGCTCTTTTCTTTTCATCCTAGGACGTGCTGGACGATTGAACCGAATGCACATACACACTTGCGTTGGCATCGCTGCCATTACAAAGATCTTGGGGCCGTTTGACCTAGAGATCTGCGCAGCATGTTTTGGGGGTGGCGAAGCAGCCCCAGCTCCCCAGATACTTCCACCCAGAGTGTACAGGTCTCTCCCTGAAGCGCACCCTGTTGCCTCAAAGAAAATTATGTTTGATTCTGAGTTTGTCTGATCTTATTTCGTGCTTTCCAGTAATATAGATCTTCCTTAAATTGCAGTGCGATGACATCATTTGTTTCCATGTTTGAGAGGTGCGTAGGGAGCGTGGCTGCTCTAATAGTTGATGCAGTGATGCATTTCGAATCCAGCAGTTTTCGGTGCGATGTTGATGGGAGGCGTATATTGCGCATGTCATTTGGCCACGGCATGTCTCCTAGTCGTGGCCATGCGTTTGGCGCTTGAAGCAACGACGCACGTTAGGTTGTATGGTTTCAGATTTATCCTTGCGTACCGCACCGCCACATTATCGGGCAGTGTGCTCAATTCGAAGCTAAGGACTCTGTGCCTGATCGGTATCTTCTTGTTTACCTGTCTGATTTCGATTCTGAAGATATTTATGTCATTTTGCGCTTTAAGGCCTTCAAGCTCTCCTCTGAGGTGATTTATATTGCCATCTGAAAAGGGTCCCCTTATCATGTTTAGACAGCTGTGTTTCATAATGCTAATTGGGCATTGCCCAAAGCTGGTCACTGCGGCGAGATTTTCGTGCTCATGACTATACATAATTTCTTCGAGAGGGTCGTTAATCGGAAGATGTTTTGACATTGTACTCTGCTTCAGTCAGCTTCGCGGTAACAGTGATAGGAGGTATTTGCCTGGCTGTTTTTGAGGCTCTTCACAGTGCACCACGTGTAAACGTGGGAATCGGTTTGCATTCTTCAAAACTACTTTCTTCAAACAATCTGCGGCTCTGTGTTCAATTTTCTCGCAACTGAAGCACCGAATGTGGCACTGTGAGCGGGAGCATGAGTTTTGGGCCTCTCTTCACTTCGTTCTTACTTCTCTTTGCAAATCCATAGATTATATCCATAGATTAAATCCATAGACGGGCCAAACCTGTCAGTTTTTCGACATTCTTAGAATCCCGTTCACGTACACAGATAGCCAGACGGGAGTGACAGTTCTTCATGAACTGCTCGGCTACCACCACGTCGCGAATAATCTCAAATTTGCGGCCTTGTCTCCGCATTTTGACCCAGCGGTCAAAGAAGGTGAAAAGCCTAGCAAGTTATTGCGAATCATTGGCCATCCTGGGGCATGATTTGGTGATGTTGCTCGCGATAGACTTCATTATATAGATTACACACTTCCACCTTTGCGTTTTGGAAAGTTTATCTCGCTGAAAAAGCTATCCTTGTCTTTGTGTTCGGTGTTAGTGCCAGGTTCGAATCATGATGCTCACGAAGAGTAAGGAAAATTAAAACTGGTTTTGCTGATTATTTTTCACACATTCGCAATAAGGGATTTGTCAACTGAAGAGAATGGAAGGACATAGGAAGACACAGCAGTATAACTAAGCAGTCACCAGTATGGTGAGCTGAAGTTATGAGGCGAAGATAAATCTAAAATTATCGAATAATAAACAAATTTTTAATCGCTCATAGAAGAGTGCGTAACATTGTTTTATCTAAAATGTAAACAACGGTAAGAGTTTTGCCCATAGTTGCCCAGACTCTTTAAGGCAATTGTCGAAGGAGGGAAAGGGAAGTATTTTTTGAAAAAGGTAAGAATAAGGCAATTGTTAGAGTTTTGTTAACTGAAGAAGTCTTCTTCAATTTACCGTGTGTGAGCAGTCGAGTGATGGCTTGTAGCGCAAGAAGAAATCATTGAGGTATATTGCATGTACCGTGAGGACTTGGTTGTTAAAAAAAACAGTAGGGAGCGTCGTAATGTCATAGTTGTTAAAAAAACTGTTAAAAAAAACTCCAGCAAAGCTAGAGCTTACCTCGTTTAAAATGAAAAAGAAAATAATTATCCTTCTTTCTTCCTGTGAAATACTGTGAAGTTGCCAAAGTGCTAGAGATTGCAATTTATTGGTCTATATGTAATGCTATGTGCGACTAGACGTGGGTGCGTCTAGCTTACATACGCTAGAAAACAGCAACATGTCACTATCATAAACACAACATAGGTGGCTTAATAAGCCCAGATTGGCATCGTTGTGGTAATATTAATGCATCCTTTTTTTCTATGCGAGGAACGCAGGAATTTGGAAGAGGCTTGTTCGGTAACTTGTTAGTTGTTTAGCAATTTGCTAGTTCTTTGGCATTGTATGTACTTCGACTCCAAACTAACTTCCCTGTAACTCCCCATTATCGCAATGAAAACGGGTGCGAAAAAACCACATAGCAGCGAGAAAATTGTTTATTCGAGCATATGCGGAACCTCCAAAGATACCGTTGAAACAGGTGACTAGCGGTTGCAGTCGTTCGCATAAATCATAAACTTTCGGCCGCCACAAAGTGCATCGAGCTGTAGCTCACAAAGGTCTCGTCCAGGACTCTGCAGGTAACTGTTCCACACATGCATTTCACATTCAACTGACCCTATAAGAATCACAAAACGTTTGTCAATATTTGATCTTCGGAACAAAAGTAAAAAATGATTAGGAGCAATTTATTCATATTTCATTACAACACTTCTCTAAGAACAGTTTCCCTGCTTTCATCCAGCAAACTAGACTTTCGGTTTAAAATTGAAGAAAGCGTGTTTGTATTTCTATTGCAAGCATTGCTGGGATTCACGTTTTTTTTTTGTTCGTATCTAAGGGAAAATTTGCATCGCGTTAGCACAGACACAGCAAAGTGTGAAGCGATTGCTAAAAATTCAAAAATTGTTCTTTGTTTATTTCAGTCAATGCAATAATTACAGTACACTAACCCATTTGTGGATAATCTATTCGAAGTAACAAGATTCATGGATATTATACTGTTTTTGCAAATAATTTTTTTGAGACACCAGCACAATTTATTATTAGGAAAGAAGGCGGTAACAGTAATTGCAAATGACGATGATATTACAAACTGATATATTTTATCAATAACCACATCCTCCACTACGGCGTCTCCCATAGCCCGAGTCACTTTGGAACGTTAAGCCCCACAAACAAAACCGAACATCTACCCTTAAAGGTTTATGCTCAGCTCACTTCTGGACAGAACCGATGTTATTAATTTAGAGTGGCTGTCAAAAATAAATACGACATGTTTTCAGCGATTGAGCACACTTTTCCCTGGACAAAACTGATGCATAACAGCGGTGCGCACCAAGTGCATGCGTACTAACATTGCCTGTTTCTTCTCTGACGCTATATATCTACTGATACTTGCCTTTGAACTCTATATCTACTATAAACACTTTCGATGGCAACGTTTCATTCATTGTGACAGAAATTAGAATGCTACACTTAGTGAAGATCTATTTTGCCACCTTATCACATCCATCATGCATTTCTAATTCGACAGAGCGAAGAACACAACACAAAAAAGATAACACGTTTCTTCAGCAACAAATCAGAAATTGGAATAATGGCTGTGATGGTCATAAATATGAAGCGAACAACCTTATCTTATGTCTTTTTTATATACGGGAGTCTGTCTTCAAGACTAGGATTTCTTAAAGAACATATACGTTAGCAAGAAATATTTGCATCCGGCAACATTTATTTCTCCCCGGCACGCTTCACGTGTAAGCTCAATGGAAAACATAACGAGTTGTGTACGTATGTAAAAAACACAGTGATCCTGTCAGACATGTAGTGCAAGACTTGAAGAAAGTTTTATGAGGCGGCATTCCTTATTTTCCTTCCATCTATAAGATGCTTAGAATAAACCTTTAACGTTTAGCGCTTACAGCATCGTTCCCCCCAAAACCGCACAATCACGGGCACGGTTGTGAAAGGTGCCAGCTAGCAGGGAACATCGTGTAGCAGTGACTGGTCTTCGTGCCGGACGATATCACTAGTGCACCTGATATGGCCGACTTGACATGCGCTGCCAACACGCCTTCATCTTTGTGGTGGGAGTTTGAGATAGTAGTCGAGTTTTTTACGAACCCTTGAATCTCAAGTAAGACACAGTACGTATGTAACACACGCACGTTCTTAGGGTTTCGTTAAAATATGTTTTCAAATCGTGTTGCATTTAATATAGTTACCTTTCCAGTGGAAGCGAAAGGTCTTATGTGAGATAACAAATTAGTAAGGGTTCTGTCTGTTTTATCTCTGATGTATTGTTATTTACAAGATATATAAGTGATACAATCGTTTGTCGCTACGCGCCTCGTGTGGTGCAGGTCCAGCTGCGCATGTGGCGTTGTCTGGGAGCGGTCGCTTAAAATTGGGGAGGTTTAACAATGGCTTCCGCGCTCCGGTGGAACGCTTGTTCGTATAGCGGAGGCCTTCATTTTACCCTACTGGTGTCGCCATCTGAGAACCGCCGCTTTAAACGGCAGAGCTCATTGAACCTGGTTATTAAAATAGCGAACAGCTGCGCGGTGGCTCTGCGGTGAATATGCTCGACTATTTAGTCCGAGCGCTCGGGGTGAAAACGTACCGATTTCTATTCTAGGCGATTCATATTTCTGTGAAACACTACGATATGTACAGGTCAGTTGTTGTTCAGGCATTGTCTGCAATATTCTCTCTGGTGGCTGGTGAACTTCAAAGGCCCGTCCATAAGATGCACGTTGGAGCCGCAATACTGGAATAAGTTTAAATATTCGCGCGAGGCCACGTGGTTGCGACCTCATGATACACCTTATCCATACAGACCGACGGCACGAACATCGGACAGTGTTCTTGATCGGTCGAGGAGAACGTACGACTGCATTTGCACTAACAGACACACCAATGAAATAGCTTTCAATGAAAGGCTGATTTTAGATGAGGGATGGTGACTAATATAGTATTAAAGATCGTTCTCGCTAATTAGTATATGGAACGAATGGATCTACCAATACGTCATGACACCATAGCGTCAATACGCGATTGTGTCATGTCCATATAGGTAGATCGTAAACGTCCCCACTATTTTCCCCCTTTTATCAGAAGTTAGTCAGACCGGCTAGGCAATGCTCAAATAAATGGATTATTATTCGTTATTCTTCTTAGGCCTCTGCTTAAGTCTCAGCCAAAAATAGACCACTTTAGTGATACAGTTGTACCGGTTCATACGAAAACAAACGGAATTTCGAGATATCGGGTCTCATTTTGTAAACTCAACCTCAGCGTTTTAAGAAGAAGAAGGAACGGTGAGCACAAGTATTCAACGAAAAATAGTATGTTGTTTCTTTCCTGACTGTGTTTCTTGCGTTGTGCTAAGGTTAAAACTTTTTCCTGCAATGTGAATTTAGTCTATGTCTTTTCCACAGCTTGCAGCCGCTCATAATTCAATCTTTTGTTATTATCGTTTCTGATTTAGCTCGGCACTGATGACAATGTTATCGCTAGCCCATATATATTTGCGTTTCTACAGTGCCAAAAGACCTCTTCCGGCCTAAATCACGAATGATGTTTCGGAGGAAGGGCGAAAGGGGCGACCGCCCCTTGGTGGGCAAAACATTCCGCTGCTGATGGCAAGGTGAAGAGGATTTGGTCTCGTCTGGCGACAGCTTGCTGTGTTTTTCGCAACGCCGTCAAGATCCCGCGTGGTGTGATGCAATATTCGACCACAGATGGCCAACTATATGTTTTGTTCTTTCTGTGCGCAGTCCAAATATGTGTTTCAGCTGTGCAAAGAGCCAAGCGGCAAGCATCGCGCGTTGACAGGCCTCGACATTGTTATCGACCGTGAGCGCATTTTTCTGGTATGCAAGTGCGTTCGCGGATATCTGGGAAAAGGAACAAGCCCTTATTAGTTTGCTTTATTGCCCTTCGGAACGAATCGTGCTGAGTGCTGCTGGTTTTGCTTATAAATACCTACCCTTCGTGGGGCTCACAGTTGATTTTGTGCACATAAAAAAAAATAGAAAATCATGCTTGTAATATGCTTGCATTGACCCGTTTTCCAGGATGCTTACGTCCTATGAGCTTCAAGCGTTTAGTAAGACCTCCGGTCATCCGCATGCGGCCCTGCCAGTTCATTGAACAAAAATAATTGCATGCATGCTTGACTATCATCTTTTTCAAGGCAAACGTTGCTAATAGGTGTGTGTTCTAAGGAGCGCCGCATATTGTGCCGGATGCGAATATGGCTATCGCAAGATTTGAAGCAAGCATTGCACATCAGCGCGCAGCTTCCTGCCGCTGCTTGCTGTAGTCCCGGCTGAAACAAGCGGTTTTGCCCAGCAAGCATGGTCGTCACGTGCCTCCCGGACGTCACATTGTTTGCAAACAGGGAGAGGTCTATGGCGCTGAGTTCTAAAAATTGAACTGAATTTTTTTAAGGTAATATTTTGGGTAAGCTCAGAAAATTGCAATATGTTTTGTTCTTTCGATGTTGTTTAATAAAATGCCTGTGGATGCAAAACGAGCGTAACATTCGGCGCAATGTATGGATGAACACAGCGGTCGCCGTACTATTTCCCATTTCGCCTGAATAATTACACATGAGTAAAAATTCCGTGTAGTTCCATCGGGGTTGAAATAATCTAAATTATTAATTCCATTACCTTCAATCAATGACCTACACAAATTATTAGAAAACTTTTTCAATGTCAGGGCTGAGAAACTTTTTGTATGTGATTTAAGTTTTACTTCATAGGATAGTGGCACTTGCCTTTCCCATTTGGGAATGTCAGAATACCGCAGTGATTGTCAGCATTCCAGTAGCGTAGCGAGTACGGAAGGCCTTGACTTCCTGCATAAGGAACCAGAATCAGTGTTATATAAAATCGTCAGTACGAATGTCCTTTGTAGTATGTAAGCAACAACGTTTCGTTTGGCTATTTGGACAGACATTTTAGTTAAAAATTAAATAACGTGACGTAGATTCTCGCTACCCTTCCCTGCTGAAAAACCAAAAGTTCTACGGGGCAATATACTCATAAAATCTCATTTAATCGCATAGAGTCTCATACGTTGCAAAATCATTATAAAATATTGTACATAATTTATGATAATATATAAAAAAAACTATAAGAACTTATGCAATTATATGCGACTTGTACGTGATTTCTTATGTGAATTGAGTGAGATTGTGTGAGAAAATGTGGGGTTATTGCCCCTTACAGTTTTTTCAGTAGGGTTATTACCTGCTTTCTCTATTACAGTTCGTGCTAGAAGGGCTACGCTTGAGCTCGACAGTACGAAATGCCAGTACGAAGCAGGAATGTACCACAGCCGCGAGCCCAGCTGACTGTTTAGTTGTACTTATGTCCAGTTATTCCAATATTTTAACTTACCACCCTGCCACAATGGTGAATTTGCGATACGTCCACTGCTGTGACCAAGGAAACAGGATCGAATACCGGCCGCAACCGCTATTTCATTAGGGAAAAGGCTAAACGCAAGTGGGCTATGTGATGTGCGTGCCCATTAAAGAACCCCAGGTGGTGTTATTCCGCAGCCTTCCAGTACGCTGTTCCTCATTGCCTGAGTTTCTTGGGACATCAAATTCCAAAATCGAAGCCAAATTAAATTTAACTTGCCGCTTCATCTCTATCTAAAACGTTTAGTTATAGAATAAATGTCAGAAATAATTAAAGAATTCCTGCTCATTTATCTTTCACATTAGAAAATCATAAATTTGATTTGACTCCGCTAAAGCAGCTTTGGCGAACAATACTGGCCGCCCCTAAGGAAGACGACAAAGAGAGCGACGAAGTGCCACCGCAGTTCTGGTGATCTCTTTGGTGTGAAACTTACTGTGTTTTGTGTTGCCCATCGTTCAGGTCACAGTGAATTATATTGCCCGTTTTGCAAGATTTAACAAGTGGAAGCATCATATTTAACATGACGGAGGCGTGTATAACTGACGGCCTAGAGCTTCCCACTCGTACGTTCCCAATCACAGCCATAGGCGAAGCTTCCAGCCCTAGTCCCATCGCAAAAATTCTGCGCAGGAGGTGTGCGCCTGCAGAAGTTTTGCTGTCATAAGCGACACCGGAGACCGCCGCAGCTGAAATCATAAGATCCTGCCAGTCCCATTATTGGTAGAACGACGCACTGAAATTAAATGTCATATTCTATCTACAGTGGTCGTAAAGCTGTGCCTTGAAAGACTCGTTTCGTTTTCTCGGCTCATGACACTAAACTCTTGGACATGTTCCTTTGGACATGTGGCCAGCCTCTTTCGACGTCACATGGTCGCACTTCTCAAGGCTGTCTCTTCTATCGACTGGCCCCAGCTGCTTCTTTCTGCTCAATTTCCAACTGCGTAGGCTAATTACAAGCGTCAATATACAACCCGTACTTACTGCTGTCTACGTACCGGTCACTGTCTCAAATGCGCCGTCGAAATAGATCAGCTGAAGAGGGAATCTAAGTTCCGCGGTTATTGAAGTTGGAAGATGGTTCGCTGCGTAAAGCTGACGGCCTCATTCTGAGTACGGATAATAAGTGAACAAGCTGAGTACGTGCTACAATGTGGTAGCATTCATTTTTCTAGCCCTGCGTCATTGCCGCTGGTACTCTTGTACAAAAAAGATTTCATTTCTTGGTACGAATTGCCGACGTCTACATAAAAATAACCACAAAGAAAAATACGCTCTTCCGCACATTGACGACGCTATTAATGTCTTCCAAGGCGTCGAATACGTTTTGTTCCTTGACGTACTACATTTCGACTCCTAGCAAGTACCGATGGGCGCATCTAAAAGACAGAAGACAGGAAGGGGTACGCCTGAAGGCGTCTATGAATTTAACGTGATTGCATTAGGCTTGCAACGCGCCCTTCACAATCAAAAGGATGATGGGTAACATTTTGTGTACTTCAAAGCTGCAGATGTGCTTCTGCTACTTGAACGGCATTGTAGTCTCTTCCACCGGCTCGACCGAGTACCTGGAATGCTTGAACAAGTTTTGATTAGCCTGACTGACGCCAGCCTAGAACGTTGTATCGCGCAATATCAATTCGGAGCCCAGAAGTTGATCTTTTGGGGCACATCGTCAGTAAAGATAACGTTCACCCTGACATGACCAAGAAGTGTGCAGTGTCAGAGTTTTTTAAACTCTAATCGCGCTCAAGCTGAATGGAAGCTTTAATGGACTGTGTTCCTATTTTCGGTGATTCGTGCGCATTTTGGTTTGGAAACCAAAATTGTTAGCATGAAGACTTATACCTTTGCAAAAAAAAAAAAAGAAGGAACGACGGAGGGTCAGTGCGCTGGTCGACATCACCATGGTACTGCGGAGTTTCGTTGCCTGCTTCTCACTTTAGGGGAAATTATTTTCCACATGTTTCTTGTGGATGATAAACATTTTTATATAAATATGTGCATCTGATATGCCTTGATATGCCTCTCTATAAGAGACATCAAATTTAGAGGAGCACAGAACAAGGGTAGAGGGGGGAAGCCTCAGTTCTCAGGTCAAGCCAACGTTTCGACAAGACGACTTGTATTCGTCTAGGCAAAGCGATTATTACTGGCGATTATCGCTTTTCCTAGATGAAGACAAGTCCACTTGTTGAAACGTTGGCTCCAGCTGCGAACTGAGGCTTGTTCTCTTCTTCAGGGCTCCTTCATAGCGTGTAAGCCATCTTCTTCCTCTCGTTCTATCTAGAAAATATGAAGAGGCATATCTAATCAATAAATTTAAAACATTGAAACCAGCAGGAAAAAATATCTCTAAATTCACGTTAGAATTGCGTAAATATATTCCCTCTGCACCGTAACTTTTGGGGAAAACAATCCCACATGTCGCTAAATGTACAGGTTATTCACAGCACATGTACACTCAATCCCACCGCAATAGAAAAAGCTTTATGTGTTTCTCCAAACACGTTTCCTCCTTATCACTTGCTACTTGAGTTGGCCCCTGAACTTTATTTTTTTCACGTGCCAGGTGTGGTTTGCTGTGCGTTTATTATTCAATTTCTTTTTTCTTCCCTACCTCCTCCCTGATTTGCGAAAAGTTTTTAAGAATTGTTCCCCTGCAGATATATCCCGTATCAAGACCCTTTGGACAGACTGTCCCTTTTTAAGAAAGCTATCTCTGCACCGAACCTGCTTTAGGTGGTGACTAATCATCTACCCTGTATTGTAGTTTTTTCTGGTACTGTCGCTTTTTTCTTTTGCAGGCCGCAGAAATCCTATAGTTTCATAATGAGAAATACTTACTGAAGAAGCATTTTTTATATTTTTCACTCCATTACCTATATTCTTCTCACCCATCCTCCCCCTCAATATTCCTTGACCTACTTCCTTCTCAGTTATTTTTCACCTAACCAGCTTTACTTCAGAAGTTTAAACCTCTGCTAGTGATGATCACTTTGCCCAGACGAAGACAAGTCCAATTGTCGAAACATTGACTCGACCTAAAAATTGATATTCCCCCTCTGCCCTTGTACAGTGCTTATTTATACATTGTAAGCCATCTTCTTCGCGTTCTACTGGGATCGTCAACAAATATTTATTGGATGCTGAACTCCAATGCGGTTCCTTTTGATGGTGAGAAAATGAAAAAAAAAAACAACTGTTTTGCATATGTGCAACATGAAAACGTTCCCCTCTAGGCTTAGAAAAAGTTTTGGAGGGAATGCTTCTATGAGAATGTGGTGGCTGCATTTCTGGGTGGAAGTTTTGAATTCACAATAGTAAGTTCATCTTGATGACGTTGACATCGCACAGCACGTTTCCAACATTCATCATAACTTGTTGCAATGCATCGCCAACTGCAGCAGAACTACTATTCTGGTGAACATGGATGTTAGTCAGAATAGCTCCCGGCAACCGTAAAGATTGAACAAGGTTATCAAGACTGTCTCTCACCGGGCACTTGAGCAAGTTTGTTGCGCTAAAAAGAGTGAGGGAAATAAAGTAGCCATCATAAAGTTCATGACCTGCTCTTGTGAATTCATCAGGTAAGTGTCTGGTGTAAAACACGTTGAATGATAGCATCATGCACGCCGCTATTTGCATGCTTTGGATCACATCGTTAAAATACATCAATGTCTTAAACCCTACTGGAGAGCATTGTGCGGCGTTTGGAGGTTTATTTCAGAAATATGTTTGGAATGTTATCTACGCGTCTCTTAAGTGTTGAAGTGCTGGAAAGTTATTTTTCACAAATCTTGTTCTTCTAAACTTGTACAAGACAATGAAAGTTGGAAATAATACTAATATTTATCCAGGCATGGTGTACTTGCTATGAGTAACGCTTTGACAATATTTCCGTCGTGAATTTCAAACGTCTTTAACCATGTCATGTGTGTGTGACTTCTCAATACGTTTCCAATGAATGCTATCATAGGCTATGATATGGCGAACACTCTATTACATAAAGCACTCTCGGAACTCTCATCAAGCAGAGTTATCAAGACACCAAAATGTCCCTATGAAAATGAGTTCACAGGTATTTCAAGGCCTTCTGGAGCTCAACCTAAAAGCCATGCGTGACTAAAAGAATAAAAAGATCTCGAGCCACTTTCTGATATCGCAATGGCAAGGTTTCTGCTCGTACCCCTGCGGGGTGGTATGAGATGCGACTGGCAATGTCTCCACTATGTTTTACTTAGGATCTGTACTAGGATATAAAAATATTGTATGTGCTGTTCAAGGTAGAGGGCAGAAAGGAGTGGGTTCGCTTCCCTCTGGGAAACAGGAGACCCCACAGAAGTAGTGACTATTATTAATACGTGTGATTATGTGTGAATGACTCGTGATCACGTTATTATTGTTTGTAGAGCTACGGTTGAGCGATAGACAGCAGAATCTTCAAGAATAATCCCACCTGCTGTCAGCAACGACCTCAACTCCTCAAAGACCTGTAGCGATACTCACTGTCCGATTACGAGATCTAGCACGTGGATGAATTAGGGTATCAATATTCTAACACTCATCTCTCCCGTATAGTTCAAATCAAGAAAACGTTCAATAAAATTAAGTCGTTGGCTGCTTAGCAGACAGATTTCCTCGATATGATAGAAAAAGGGGCAGCCGTCATAGTTCCTTGCATTATCACCATGCTAGGGCTGAGCGAAAACGTGCGTTTGCGTGCAGGATGGTGGCAAGCGTTTCTTGACAGAGAACCGAAAAATAAATGACTGTGGTATAAAAACACACATGCGCCCAAAATGTCTAGTTTTCGCCAATGATTACGTGGTCATCGCAAACTAAAGATGCAAGTACAAAGAGGAGAGGAGGAGGCCATACGGTGATCTGTTGTAAAGGAACAACAATGTATCGCGCTCGAGCAAATATCCTACGTTATGAACAAGACCGTCTTATCTTTGAAGAGGGCTACGAACGTTCAAAATGAAACTTGTCTATGCTATATGGAACATTTTCTAGTTTCACTACTGAAAAAGAGAAACATCTGGCATAAAGTATTCGTCGGCTAAGGCGTTCTCAAAATCTGCACTTTATTGCGACTCCAATATTGCTCTCTTTCGCCAGAGTCGCAGTGGCCTGCCATTCGTATGATGAACTCACAACGTCTGAGAAGAACAAGCTATGCAAACCCCAGCCGCGGAGTTTACCAAAAGACTACAGGAACGAAAGTGGTCGGGGACGGTTGGTGGCAATAGGCTAGCGACATCGCGCTCCATCTCGGCACCGCATGTAGTCCGATGTGCTCATTCGACAAAAGTATTTGGTTTGTGAAGGTGCTCTATATCGCTGACAAACGTATACACCTGGAATCTCGGTTGGCTCCGGTTGCCAAACGGCGGTGTTAAGATAACGATGGAAAGAAAAGCATTTAAACGCCAGTACTGATTCGACGCCAGTCTTCAAGGAGAAAAAGTGAAGACAGGGTGACGAACGGGAGCGGGCTAAGTAAATAAAAGCAATGTGCAGGCAGATATGAGCTAGTTGACAACATTTGGCCACAAGATTCATGGAAGTTTATAAAAATCACAAATAATGCTTTCTGAAAATAATTGGGTTCCTGGTTTTCCTGGTGAAAGTTTTGGTATTTTCTGTTAAATAATATAAAGTCCACTGCCTGAGCGCAATCAGTGCCTACTTGATAATAGAGTGCGGCGATTGACATGAAAATCGCTATTATCGCCGTAACATATTGCTTGAGTTCTATATGAATTGCTTGGCTTTTTTAAGCGCTCTATCACTCTGATTGCCAAATATATATTTAAACATAGTATTCTTTTTTTCTTGCGCACTAGTAGCACTCTGCTGATTGGTTGAACCGCTGCTTTCTTCATTTTGCACGACAGAGCCGCTCTTCTGACGGTGTAATACACGTCAAATATTCTACCGCAGACCTCGAAGAAGCATACAATACAGAAACGTATGCACCGATGAGACCAGACGGCAAGGCATTTAAGACTACACTATAAGATATCGAGCAAAACACTGTTTCGGGGGGTCCTGCTTACGCGGAACGCCGCGCCTGACGTCATTGATTATCTATGTGTGTGAATACGCATTCACGTTGCTCTTCAGATGCTGCGCCACTGCAGGGATATAAACCGTCGGGCATATGCTAGCTTGCGAAGGCATGTATATACGCTGAGATTTGGAGCGAGCCTGTAGTGCTATAGTAAGGAAGAGGCGACAACGCTTAGTGCAAGCTCTCGCTAGCCTCGCCTACAAGCCGAATCTACTGGCCCTACCAAAATCGGTCGCCGTGAAGAACCGCACGTTGGAAAAAGGAAGCTGAGAAAGCTAAGCGAACAATGGAAACTCATCAAGAGAGACTTGAGAGACTTGTAAAGGGAGGACATAAGGAGGTGGAAAATAAGGTCCGACAAGAACAACCAAGAAACTATTTGGTCTCATCCACGGCAACTACTGTTTTCTCTTTGTATATCCTGTACTGCTGAATTAAGCTGCTTGCAATTTTTTGTTCTCAAAACATGGGTATAATTATTCCTTTTTTAGGTCAATAAAGGTTAATTAAGTTTAAGTATTTGTTTTATATTCTTGCCAAGATATCAATGGAGGTAACTACGCAACTATAGCATGCACATGTGCTTCAATCTGCAAATCAAAAATAACTCCCTGCTGTTCTCACCTGTAGCATTCCTAACAGTTAGCACAGGAGCCTCGCCTGGAGCTTGGCTTAGGTCCCCCAATAAATGGTGTTGCGCCCTGCGTTAGATAATTTGAAAAATAAAATGGAGCAATCGCTAAATGTTCGGCTAGCAGATTTGTTGGAAAAAATGTCATTTGTGTATCAAACACTCCTGGTGTTAAGTAAGTATAGCATGGGTCAAATGTATTGTCAATGCTCGCTGTATGCGGCTAGTATATACACAGTAATGGTATGCGCGCCCCATATGACCCTACAAATATATCTAACCAAGATATATGAAAGCATACCTGTGTTCCCGCAATTTCTATGCAATATATTCCTTTGAATGTAGCCTACACCAGAAATGGCGCAGCCCCACCAATGGCTATTGAGTGCCATTTTTCCAAGTACCAAGTTGATTTTGTTCGAAATTTTAAATATTGTTCTGGCCGACGAATTTATTACAGCCTTGCAGCGGTAGCTTATAGGTTCGGCACTCAAATACTGTACCGAAGTGCAAGTTAAAGAACCCCAGGAGATCGAAATTTCCGAAGCCCTCTATATATCAACGTCTCGCATGGCTTGAGTGGCTCTGCGAATTTAAACTCTACAAACCAAATCAAATGAGTTTATAACACTATCCATATTGGCTTCCGGAACAAAGTGGCAAAAAAGAAGTTGTTGTTTATCTTTGAAGCAGTTATTCAAAATTTCTGTCCAACTCTATCGTTTTTGCAACTTTACCTATGACTATTAGGAAACGTAATTTTGCTCGTTCTTGACGTATATACCTCGCCCAGTGCAAAGCCTTTTCGGCCCGTTCGCTGAAATAAGGAGGACACATTTTGTTTTTGGCACGTTTCTATGGGCGCAGAAGTTCCCCCTTGGCGATTAAAACTTATGAAAATGCCTTTAATAGTACATTTTAAGCCTCTATACACGGCCCCGTGGCCGGCTCTGCCGAAAAACAGCTGTTGTTTTATTTAGTTGCATTATTTGCGCCAGCTAATACTTAGGCCCAATAAAATAGAGCAACAGTCACCTCTCTGCTAGGGTAACATAACATTGAAACTACCTGTTTCAATTAAAAAATTAAACCAGGATTAAATAATTCTGAGTTCACCTTTGTACCTCAAATAAATACTTAAAATAGATAAGTAGTATTGACATATGATAATATGTCAGCGCTAAGTTTCTATAGCAAGCTGTAGAGCAAACGCCATTACACTTACTTCGGACCTCCATTTTGTTAATTAAGCTTGGAGTAAAATTCTGGACAGGATATCTAAATGGCGAAATATGAAATCTGTGATTTCGTCTCCACGAAAAAATACGGATCAAAGTATAGCGAGGGAAAAACTGGAAAAACTGGAAAAACGGATGCTGGTCAATATTCTAAATACTGTCCTAATAATGAAGCTGCTGCTGATGTGCTACATTAATGAACACTTAGCAAAGCCATTTTAAACATTGATTGCAAGAACAAAACATCAGACAATGTCGAGCAATGCAGCTCTTCACCTGCAATACTTCGGGCAGCCACATTATTGTGATCGGCACTGCGCTGCTTTGCCGTCATGCTTGCATAGCACAGAAAAAAATTTATAAAGAAGTGGGAGCTCATTTTGATATAGAAACATATCGAAAAGCAGTTGATTATCATTGTATAGTAACCCTAGTTGTTGAAGAAACGCATTTTCGCTGTATATATTGAATACATAAGTACACCGAGGCCTATTTATTTGCTTAAGTAGATGCTCTTTCTGCAATGAGATAATTTAGATCAAATGGGAATTCGCGCTCTTGCATGGCTGAGAAATGATAAATTATTTGCACTGGAAAGCTTCTGGAAGAACCTCCGCTAGCTCTCATGCCATTTCAGCAGCTGCTGAGCTTACTAATTAGCTTATTTACATGGTGTTGCCATGATCCCGTGATCACTGCGCGACGGGTCGATTTTGTGTCTGCTTCATCTTACAATTACGTGAAACCTCAGTTATAACGACTCCCAGGACACAAAAAACCCACTGGGTTTTATCACACCACCTTAAAGGTATGGAAACCTGCGGTACTCAGAGTGCTTTTAAACAAACGGCTTACATCATTGTCTTATTGCGTGCTGATAGTTGAAGATGCGTGCACGAGCCTCTAAAGTGGTGGCGACCAGGAAGTTGACCCGGCACATCTCATAACGCAAGCTCAAAACCTTAGAGAGCTAGATGCAGACCACAAATAAGAACGAAAATTCGCGTTGAATTGACCGGGAGTTAAATTGTCCCCTCGGAACAACAACATCATACAAGTAGCCTACATTGGGGGTCAGTATAAAGTGACGGTTCTCAGGTGTCAGCTAAACTTTGCCTAGAAAGAACACACAGCCTCTCTACCCAAATGAAGTCAATGATAGTTTTCAGTTACTCACACAGACAGAAGTTCACTTTTACAGGCCCAACCTTAGCCCTTGCAACAAGTATTGAGGAGCAAAAAGCTGTGTCCAGTCGAAAAATAGATTTTGGAGCTTATGCAACTAAGATAAAATGCTCTTTATTTAATACGCTGGCCCCTGGAAAGCGGCGCAGAGTTGCTTAAAAAGAGCAAAGAAATTTATGACAAAATACCAATTACATCCTTCCTCAGGACGCGCATATACTGTTATAGTAACAAAAAAGTGCAAACAGAAATATATAAGCCATGATGACGACACTCCCGGGGCGTGTACTAGTGTGTACGAGAGCTGGACACGAACGTCATCCGTGAGACCGGCGACACTTGCCTGGACGATGTAATTAGTCTCACAGTGGGTTAGCAGGCACAACAAATGGGGCGACACGATGAAATTAGGCAACGTATATCCTACATTTCAATGCGGACAAATTGGATTACGTATCTTCAAGCGGCGTCAGGTATGTTTCGGACGGGAAAGCGCCGTAAAGGCGTTCTTGAAGAGATCAGAATTACCTCTAACACTCATCTCTGAAGTTCAATTGAGGTTGCAGTGAGCTCGTAAAAGCCTTCACAGAAGACCCAAGGCGCTTACAGCATTACACAGAAAAACTTCCACTGCACGATATACACAACATCTTCATGAGGATATAAATTTGTGTTTGAATCTCTCTTCTATATACAAAGATAGCAACATGGTCGGTCTTCAAAGAAAACTTCAAAAGATGTTTTGGCCCTCCTTGCGGCCGCAAGCTTCATCCCAGACTGCACTCCCATGACGGGGCACATTACCCACGCAAAAACATTTCCAAGCTATATACAGCACATGCTGGCTCTATAGAAACGCTTTATTGAGTAGATTTTTAGATCGATAAGGATACACAACATTGAAATGTAATAATGGAGGTGCCTTTGAAATACTTGTGGCTAAGCAATATGACACCTCACTCTCACCATTAGCTTGTCGCAGGAATACGCAGACCAAACATCCAACGCTTCCTCATTTAAAGCACTATGTTATGGATGAAGCTCTCTTCTTTGGTTCCTGATTGTAGAATTGCCTTGGCGAGGATACTTAGGAATGCGATAGTGTCCCTGAATGTGGTGTTATTATAGGCTGCAACGTGTTGAAAATATGTGGACAAACGCCATGCCAGCAAATTCGGAGAATTAACATTTGCTTTAATGAGGACTGCTTCTCCTGTGCATATCCTTGTGGCTAGATAGTAATCTGCCTAATTTTTTACAGGTGTTAGTAGTTGAAGTGTGGAGGTTGCAAGTCCAAAGCGACTAGTCTGAAAAATATGCGCATAATAATAAACGTTCATTTTGAGAGCAAACCTTGCTTCGTTTGGAGACGTATCTTCAGTAAGCTACCAAGAAATAACTTTAGATAAGAAACTTTGCAAAATGAAAATTCAAAACAGGGCTTTGGACAAGTTTTAGTATGAATGTATTTTTACTTATTATTGTGTCTTGTGTGGAGCTATAGCGAACGGTCTATAGATATTTATAGATGAAATTGGGACAAAAAGATACAAATTTTGCCTGGCATCAAAGTGATACAAATGAGATTGACGCTGAACTAAAGTCGAATTGTCTAGCTGTGAAAAGTAAGATATCTCCGCCGTTAACTAAGTTTCAGCCACTTCGATTGAATCGTTTATTTCGTTTAAAGGAAGCATTGCATTTTTATTTATGTACAACTTAAGGAGCTAAGATTTCATACATTCAAAACACTTTGTCGAACAAAATACCAAAGCATACACTCACCATGTTTCCCCGTATCTAAAGTATTGATCAAATGTGTAAGATGTGAGCGTCGGTGAAGTTTTCAATGCATAGACACATCTGTGGAATTTACCGGCAGTTTTGAGCTCGTAACTTCGCATAACGATCCAAATTTTTTCTGTGGTGTCCAAAGCCTGCAGAAAAGCAAACGTCGTTACGCCCCCTGCCGGATATAGACCCATCTCAGTGCCCTTCACTAAGCCCTCTTCTGTACCAACTGCAGACTCCTTTCTTTTGAAAGGTTACTATTTTCCTCCGCCTATCAAGCACTTCATCGGGGAGTGCTGGGCATGCAATATCGCGAATAAAGCAGTTTTGTTTTTAATTAGGTTTATATAATATTGCACTGCGTGTCTTACTCTTTCACATTTATCGATCCATATTTTAACTATAAATATAAACCTGGCATTCGTTCACCATCTAAATTTGCTTGCTTCAGTCCTTTAAATCTGAAGCTATCTTTTGTCTTCCGGCATTATTCCATGCTACTAAAAACGTAGTTCACAACCATCTTGTTATCGTCTAAATTTATATTTCCAGTTGAAGGTACCGATAAAATACAGCTATGACTTCTGCCTTTCAAGGATGAAAATGAATACCATTCGTGTTTAAAAAGTACTAGCGAATTTTGAAGCCCGTTATTCAACAAAATGCTATCCTGCTAAGACTGTCCACGACAACTTTTCCTTCGCTTTTCCTCGACAATTTATTTGCCTGAACCACGTCGAGTGTTCTTGCATAATATTTACAGCGAAGGCCGTAATACTCTGTCTGCAACTTCGGCATTCGTAGGAACATTGCAAAAATGGCATTTTAATCTGATCCGAGGCCTCAGCGGCCGCTTTCGCTGGAGCCGAAAAGCAAAGCGCCCGTGTGCTGTGCGATCTCAGTGCACGGTAAAGCACCCCAGATGCTTGAAATTTCCGGAGTCCTCCACTACGCCGTCTCTCACAGTCTGAGTCGCTTTCGGACTGAGTCGCTTTGCGGGGACGTTACACCCCGCAAACCAAACCAAACCACTTTTCTAACGCCTTCTGTCTAGCGTCGTTCAAAATGCCGTTCTCTGATTTACCCAGTTTCTTTCCCACTTTTCATTCCTTCTAAAGCTTTCTTCTCTTCGTTTTCCTTTACCTGCATAACTTCTGATTACATCACTGCTGCCATCCTCATTATTGTCCTCGCTGCTTCGGCTACTATAGAGACCAGTGTAGATCTCCTCGGGTATTTTGACTACCTTTTTCATATTGACTGTCTTCTCCCTTAGCGAATACATGTGACTTTTACCACTGTCCAATTACCTCTTCACCACTTTAAAGCTGTCGTCGTTCATTAACGCCTGCTGCATTCTTACTATATTACATTATAAATGACGCACAATTTTTGCTTATTGAAATCGTTAAATTTGCGAAAGCCTAAATAGCTTCCATAAGGACCAAAAGGTATATAATAAATTTATAATGACCTGACATTGATATCTTAGGCGAGCCCTAAACCAGGACTACCAAGATCGTGTAAAGACCCTAATAAACAAAATGACACGTCAATTCTGATTGTGACATGGCGACGAGACCCCACGTTAGCAAGACATGTAGGAACATTATGCAAATTATTCCGGTTGAAAGAAAATGGAATAATTGTATATGACTAGACCTCTGAACTTTCGGTTGCGAGACAAGCAAGCATTCATTATGTCATGGAATGCATTTCTATCGCTTTGGCTATTATGTCCACTTATCTTTATCGTAAAATGGAACCTAAAAGGAGTAAAAAGCGTGCTTTTCTGCTATTTATATGCAAAAAGTACCCAGGCTGTACAAGGTACTGTTAACCCTATTTTCTCAGTTATAAGGCGGACGTTCTTTGTTAAACGACTTTTCCAACTGATTTTAAGAAAGTTCAAAGGAGTAAAAGGTGTGCTTTTTTGCGATTTAAATGCAAAAAGTACCCAGGCTGTACAAGGTACTATTAGCCCTATTTTCTCAGTTATAAGACGGACATCCTTTGTTAAACGACATTCCAACTGATTTTAAGAATCGTGTTCTCCAAACCTACTGCCATTTTAGTGTGGCACAATACATTACCAATGCCGCAAGTCATTTAGACATCTTCCTTTAACTCAGTTTCCTGTGATAAACTAAATAACTACCGCTGATTTCTCAATAAGCACAAATTTAGTAGTCAAGCAATGTATCGTCTATACTGCATAATATGTTCGGTCTTATTTTCAGGGATTGTGAAATATTAACCATGCGCATAGTAAGCTAGTCCAGTTACAACAGTATTCACTCCCTTTGAAACCCCTGAACTGAAAAACTTACTAGTGAAATACTTTTTTATGCATACAGATGTTTTATGTGATCGCCCAAATATAGATTAGAAATTTTAGTAGTCACCGTCTTGACGTATATATTTGGCTAACATAATTCAAATGCAAGCGAGCAAGTGTTAGGTGCTTTGATTACTATCCTTGCACGCACTATAATAAATATTAAAAAAAAAAGACGAGTCTTAACTTAAGCGTTATAATAAAACGCGCACTGTAAAATAAATTCATGTTTTTCAAGTGCAATAATAAATAAACATGTAGAAACACACGGGGCTTCTCTAGGCGAACTATCAACACATAAAAAGAGCGCAATTTGTGCTCTTAATTCAATATTTAGAGTCTGAACCTAGAAAATTGCCGCCTGGAAAATGGAATGTCGCTACTTTGCTGGTGACAAAACTTTTTGTCCCTTTTGTTGCAGGACTGTATATTCCCTTCAAAATTGTATTTGTTTTTTTTTTAACAGACGCCGGCATGTGGGCTTATCACTGTGATACTGGCACGCGTATCAATTCTGTGTCCCGTGTTTGTTCATGCTACTTGTCGCGATACGACGCGTTATCATTTTCTTTGTCGCGAAAGACGAGCCGAGATCTGTCTCAAAAATTCCGATCACTTGCGTATATTTCTACAATGTCCAGGTAGTGCTAGTAGCAGTTTGCGACGTTATCTAGATTGTTCTGAGCAGCCTTTAAATTGAGCGTTGACGAGTGTGACGAGCATTCTTTGTTCGACGATCGACGAGCACGTTTGCTGCTATCGCCGCCGCCGATTTGCTTAGTTCTTTTGCGGGCGCAAGTCCGCGCAATAAAGAGTTAATTTCAGTACCACCAAGCCTGTGTCTCTTTTTTTGGTGACAGTATTACCTACGTGACAGTACACTACGTGACAGTATTACCAATTGAGTGGTATCCTATAGGTAGTGTTTTGTTCAACAAGAAAATAAAAATTGTGAATGAAGACATTTTGATGAGAACAACGCATAGGCTAAAACGTCTCCAACGACCTGTAGCATGAGATGTGTAAAGAAATCCACCTCTCCATTTAAATTGCCCAACAAGACACGATCGTCCAACAAACCCTTCTACGCATTCATGGTACTTCGCGTTTCATGTCCTGTAACATGC
The DNA here is from genome assembly GCA_023969395.1 of Amblyomma maculatum. Taxonomy (NCBI): domain Eukaryota; kingdom Metazoa; phylum Arthropoda; class Arachnida; order Ixodida; family Ixodidae; genus Amblyomma; species Amblyomma maculatum. Next base: position 57,444 of record JAJIZL010029838.1, on the reverse strand, counting down.
CTTACTGCGGATCAAAATGTCAAGATTTTAACGCTTCTGCACAGGTTTTTAACCACACACCTTTTGAACACTGTGATTCATGAACATTTATTATGAAAATATTGAATAGACATTAGATATATTCCGCAGCTTTTTCGGGCCTATTTATGCAACAATCAGAGAAAAACAATTGTCAGAAATATTTCTCAAAAATATTCACTAGCGCTGCCGCGAATGGTTAATCCTGATTAGTGGACCTCTGGACCAATAGAAATGAGGACGGACTGGCAGGTTTGTCAGAGTTTTATGAGGTTATCGTATTGCAATATGGTCCCTGGCTTGTCCAGTCTTCTTTTTTGGAGATTGACTAACTTAGGACGAATGAGTAGATACGTTGCGAGAAGATAAGGGCCCCATAATAAATTTTTGCGTTATAATCTACTATAGACCTTAAAAAGTGTCCCATCATGAAGTTTTTGCACATAATATTTTATGTCCAAGTATTAAGTATTGTGTCAGAAATTACACTCTCTAACATTTTATTTGGTAGTAACGTTGATTGCTTTTCTCGTACTCACGATATGCGTTATGCACATATTAGAAACATCCCTTGGGTAAGCACCTTTGCCTTCTCTTAAATTTTAAATTATTATGTATGCCCTGCTTGAAGAACAAGTTAATAAATAGACACCTTATTGCTCAACCGGGCACATTCTGGCAGATACGTATCGACTATCTTTGAGGTATACAGCACGATAAAGTATGGCTTCTTACCTGTTTGAGGTCCTCAAGTGTAGGATTGCTAGTAACGCCGGAAGCAGAGACGCTGAGCGCGATAAATATGGCAATCGTAAAACAGCCCATATTTCCTTACTATCAGTAACTGGGTTCGCTTAAACGCAGGCGGTATCGTGCAGAAACGAACGTTCATATATATAAGCGTTTTTTACCAGGCGTGTGCGTCAGAGTTGTCTTTTACTTTTTGAAGTCATAAATTTTTGTTTGTGCGGTACCTTGTCTAAGAGTGTAGCATGTGGCTGTCTTAAACGCGAACACAGCAGGAAGCTTTCATTTCATAATAGAACTCTCAATATCCTACGCAAACTGCGATATCTTTGGAGCTATTTCTGATTTGGTAAAGAAATATTGCAGCCAAAGTGATCAACATTTTCTTAGAACGTGAGAGCGTTCTCTTCTCTTTAAGTTTTAGATATGAGCATCATGTTGGTATATTATAAAGGTATTGATTCTGTCTCTGGGTTTCTTTGCAGTGAATGTTTAATGGTTCTTTGGAAATATAATAAATATTGCTGGCGCGTAGTGAATTCTAAGTAAACAATTCTTTGGAACGAATTAAAATGGCGCATTGGGTAACATTAGTCGGTTTGGCTGGTACGGTTTAAAGTCCCAGTGACTTTGATTATGAGAGAAGACTTAGAGGAAGACTTCAAAAAATTCGGCATTCCTGGTTATTCAACTCCTACTGATATGTCGATGCATTTGCTCATGTATTGCAAATGTTACCAGTGTATGCTTTATTGAGATAATTACGGTTAGCAATCTCACAGCCACTCGTAAAATTTCTTCTAGATGAGTTGAAATCCCAAAAGCCGTTTTTTACAGCTGTGCACGATTTAACTTCGACAGTATTCAAAGGAACTACGCCCCTGCCTTCAGTATACATGTTTTGTGATAGCTTATACAGTTTTTTGGTCGAAAAGGTATCTCCGTCAGCGTAACAAGGAATTGAGGAAAACTTGTGGGAACAAATACACACTTCATTTTGTTTCAAAATTGTGACGAAACCGATCCATGTGCAGGGGTAAGGATTTTGTCACAACCTTCTGGTTCTCATTTATCTCTCATCTACTAGCCATGCTCGAGACTAATTTGCGATATATATTCGAACCGACAAGAGGAAGACAAAAAACGTTATTGATGCGCCGCTTTAAGCAATGGTTACCAGGGACGATAGGTCCCTCAGCTGTTCCGAGTCCAGCCAAGCCCAAAAAGGGGGTTGGGGACCAGGGTGTGGAGAATGATGGCACTTAATTGAAAATGAACAGGAGAAAATGCAGTGTTTAAATTAGTACAGTATTCAAGACAATATGGGCATGCGGGTAAGCGTCTGATATAGAAAAATGCTTAAGCAAGGTAGGGAGGATATTTTCCTGTATGCGTCGAAAAATGGGTAGTTATTTGGTATTGAGAGATTTATCCGCAGGAAGAGTTTCTGCGGTGTTATAATATTGCAGTTTGATTTTTTGAAATCAAATGTAGCGTACCCGGTGGGCAGATAGGGCTAAGGAATCCCACGAGACTAAAGCTACAGTTTACGGGCGATGCGAAGCCCTACCTCATTGCCTGGGATTCCAGCATTAACAGGAAATTCACATCTGTATGAACAGCGTGGGAACCTATTTTGGAAAGAGCTTCGTGTACATCATCCCGTACGTTTCTATTAATACGGCATGATGAATAGGTCTGTGCGATGTGTATCAACACCTCTTTGCCGTAATTATAGGTTTAGGTGTCCACCTGGAAGCGACACCAGTAATGTGCGTTCCTTTATATAAAACCCCAATCAACTAAATATAAGTAGATCTATGATGTCATACTCCTAAAGGCCGACCAATGGTGTCCCCGTAATTTTTGCCTTCATTATATACTTTAACACGTGTAACAGTTTAGTTGCTTTGGGACGCTCAACCCCCCAAATCACAATCACATAGAACAGTAAACTCAGAAAAGTACAGTGGACGTGTCGTATCAAACATGCACTGATAAACAACACTAAAGGGTGTTTAATAGAGTCAAATTATTAGAAGCTCAGCCGTTGCAATGAGTCAGACTGAGCACTGAAAGAGTCTTTCACATACATCACCCGGTTAATTAAATTTGCAGCCGTAGTACGAACATGTTCGCGCTGGTATGCCAAGAATGATTGCTTGTGTCAGCCACAATGTTTAGATAGGTGAAATATGATGCGGCGCGTAAAATAAAAACTGAATAGAAATCAAATAAAAACAAAATTAAGCATTCAAGCAAGTTAAAAATTTCTTTTAATATTTGTTAGAGTTTCATCATTTAGCACGAATTTAAGCCACTGCTCATTATTGATATACCCATTGTAACGCCTCAGTAGTTTGCTGTTGTCGTAATGTATCCCACAATGTAATTCATCTCACGCTCGTTATTTTTCGGTTTATCTTTTTTACTTGTGCTCGTTAATTTGAGTCTCTTCGCACAACGCGAGAAAATAGTTGGACTGACTCAGCGGGTAATAAAAATGTAAAACGACCAAGCGATAAATAACCCAGCTTTTAACATATTAATTATTTATAGAAACCGAGCAGATTCTTTTCAAAGTAAAATAAACAAAGGATCAGTAGTACAGGCTTATGAACAAAACGTTTGATAAGTGTGCTTTTCTTCCACAGGCTCTTGTATCTCTAACGCACTGGTGAAAGAAACACTACTTAGCGCTCCCACAGATGTTAAACATATATTCTAAAAGATTGTCTTGCCAACGAAGAAAGCGTGTGCAACTTTGCCTGCAAGGAACCGAAAATTGACTCGGCGGTTGTCGGGGAACATTTTGCATGAAGCTTCCCAGCCTTACCGCGGTGGCACAGTCGTTAAGACGGCTACGGTGGCGGCGGTGTAGCTATTCTAATAAATAAAAAAAAATCACTTCTCTGTACTGCCGAATGTTCGGGGTACTGAGGCAATCTCTTGCAAATTGAAATTAGGCTCTGGCGTTATCATAGTGGGGTGTGTGTCTATCGTAGTTCTTCATCCGACCGTCTCTCAATGTCAGCCTTGTATGATTACATGCAACGGCATGTTCGAGGCTCTAGACTAATATTATTAGGAGATTTCAATCTGCCAGATATAAACTGGCAATCCTTACAGTTTCCCTCCCCTAGTTCCGAAATATATCTAGATGCTATCCTCCAATTTAATCTTTGTCAGGTAATAAATAAGCCTACACGTGTACAGGGAAGAACGTCCAATATTCTTGACCTAATATTTTACAGTAGCCACTTTTCAGCAGACCTGGCAGAACTCAAATATATTGATGGCATATCTGACCACAAAATTAGTCCTATGCACTCTTCTTATTTATAACACAGACCATCCCACTAAGTTTAAAATTATCTATCACGATTACAGTCATGCTAAAGATTCGAATAACCTCGATCACCCTATTTATAAATTCACGCATTTGAAGAAATGTCAAATCCACCTTCGGCAAATAGTAAATCACTATGGTGCAGATTCAAACGTGCTGTTTTCTTCTGCATTCAGAATTATGTACCGAAGAAAACAAAACTAACCAGAAAACACAACCCTTGGATAACACGAGGCGTGATTCATGCCAAACGCAAAGTTAAACGACTAAGAAAATCATCGAAGATGAAACGCACACCTGGACTCGGAAGTCTTCTCGCTGAAGCCATTAGGGACTTGAAATCAAATATAAACTCAGCTAAAACCAACTATTTCACAAATACTCTACCCAGTTTTTTCAAAAGCTCCCCCCCCCCCCTAAATTTGGGAACTTTCCCAAACCTCCCCAAAAAACAAAGCAAGAACCAGAACTCCCAAGAACAAGATCCTAACTATGCTAATAGCATAAATAAGTACTTTAAACCTGTTTTTGCAGTTGTTGATGATGAGCGCGCTCCTATAGTCACCGCATATAGGTTAGTTCTAGCCTCTTTAAATATAAGTGAATCAGGTACATTGAATTTTTAATTTATTCTAGACACAAAAATAGCTAATGGCCCGGCCAACATACCAAACATATTTCTCAAACGATATGCCGTATGGCTCGCCAAATACTTATTCATACTATTTAATAAATCGCTATCAACAAGCGCACTATCCCTAGAATGGAAAATTGCCAAAATTATTCCTGTACATAAAACTGAAAGCAAGAGAGAACCCTCTAACTTCAGACCCATCTTCTTAACTTGCACAATATGTAAACTTCTCGAACACATCATGACAAAGGATATAACCACATTTCTCGAACAACAGCGCATTCTGACACCATTGCAGCATGGGTTTCAGAAAGGTCTTTGCACTGTTACTCAGCTCTTGGAACTAATTCATGACCTTTCATTGAGCATTGACAGTCAGAAACAAATAGATATGATTTTTTGTACTTATCAGAGGCATTTGACTGCGTTTCAGAAAAAAAAATAATAATAAATTAGAATGCACACTTGGCAGTAGCCACGCTGTTAACTGGATTGACACATCGGTCACAGTATGTTGAGATGAACAATCAGTGCTGTACTATTGAACGAGTAACATCAGGAGTGCCTTAGGGCAGCGTCCTGGCTCCAACTTTATTTCTAATTTTTATTAAAGATCTACCCTATTATTTCAATGTCAATATAAACTTTTTGCAGATGATTGTATAATTTACCAGGAAATTAATACTCCCGTTGAGCGTATTGCCCTGCGAGGTAACTATTATAAATACCTCGGCGTTAAAATATCACATGATCTCAGATGGGAGTCGCCTGTCACCTATGTGACATCAGCAGCTATAAAACGGCTATTGTTTCTCAGAAGACACCTCCGTCAAGCTGCGTCTTCAACAAAACAACTTGCATATAACGCTTTTGTTCGATCGGTTCTGGAATATGCAACTGTCGCTTGGTTTCCTCAAACGAAATGTCTCATAAGTAAATTAGAATCCATCCAAAGAAAGGCAGTCAGGTTTATGTTTAACAGGTACAGGTATACTGACTCACAGACTTAACTACTAATTGTCGCAGCATCCTCACTCTGGAAAATAGTGTCTAACTTGTACGTCTTAACCTGCTTTATCATTTGCGGCATAACGAACTTAATCTTAATAAAACTAAGTACATCATGACCTCAGAGGCGAGACCAACTAGGCATAAAGATAACCAAATACTAAAAGAATACTCTTTCCGCACTGACTGCGTGAAATATTTCTTTTTCCCCCTTGCAGTAAGAGAGTGAAAAAACCATCATCACGTCACTAATATTACAACACTAGATACTTTTACAAAACTTATTGAAAAGCATCTCATGTTATTATCACACATTTCAAATGTCCTCCTAAATAGCTAACTTCATGTTTAGTGCTACATTTTGCCTTCATATCATTGTTTCCGTGTGATGCTATGTGGGCCATGCCTAACCTATCAGTGTGATCGTGTTTGCCTGCCATCGGTGATCTTCTGTGTATAACTGTATAATGAAGTGTGGCACTGTATTCCCATCGTTTAACCCTTTAAGCTCCTTTTAATTCTACGCATTCTGCCTCGGACATTTTTAGTCATGTAGTCCTTTTCACCCTGTTATGTTTTGTACTAAATGCCCTTTCTGTTAACATCCCCAGTGAATTGACAGTATGTGTAAATACATAAATGCCCGACTACTTTGCCGGAGTGCCCGTGTTTGTTCCCAGCAGCCGGCGGCTGCGTTTTGTTCGAGGCGAAACAAAGAGGCATCTGTGTTCTATGCAATATGAGTGCACGTTAACGATGCCCATGTGGCAGAGATTACTCCGAAGACCTCCATCTCGTTAACTCTTTCTCCATTTGCGTTTTCACTCCCAAATTCCTCCCTTTTCTTGCGGTGAGGTTCAGGAGCCCAGAGAACAAGTCTAACAGATACTGTTCTCTTCCTTCCCCGTGAACCAATAATTATCGATATGCTGCTTCCGACCAGTCGAATTTTAAATCTGGCATATATCATGTCGTGTTTGGAAGAGGTAATCGCGTA
>JAJIZL010029838.1:28010-50291 GCA_023969395.1 Amblyomma maculatum | reverse complement strand
GTTCCAAAGGCACAGGAGAAAGAAGTTTCCTCCAAAATAAAACGTTGTGCGCAATTCCTGTCGCCCCATTGGGAACTGTTAGCTCGCAGAGGGATGATGTAGCTTTCATAACATAAAATTCTTTTCTAAGAATTGCGCCTAAGAGAAGAATTTGATTTCATTACGTAAGTTATACTGTTGTAATACGTCTACTAACTTATGTATGTCCAGCGGATACACTGAAAGAGGATGCTATGATGGCTTTTGCATAGCCATAAATAAGTTTAAACAATTTCGGCATGCGGCTAACAAAAAAATAAAAACACAAGCGCCATCAATAGAGTAGTAGTAGCAGCAATGAACTTTATTTAGGACGCAAATTAAGAGTCAAATAGGTCGGCTGCCTTTAGTACCAAGGCTTGTTGGTCCTTCGGTGAAGACTATTGCAGCCCGGCACGCTAGGAGGCGGGGGGGGGGGGGGGGGAGGGGGTGTAGGTATAGCTTTTTGAAATTAGCGTACGCGGAGGGGCAGTCAGTGCACGAGGGGTCAGCTCGCATGTGATAAAGGTAGTGGTGCGCAGGTGTCTAGCTCTGAAGATAGAGAAAGCTTAGTCGGGCAACGGAAGACGGGCAAAATCTTCCATTAGCTGCGTATAGTGCTCTTTCAGGCTGTGTTTTAGGACGTGTGCCTCGTCACTTGGCAGTGGGCTGACCTAGTGGAACACAGGCGATGCTATTGAATAGCTTGTTTACGACGACCCCTGAATGACCAGGAATTTACTTTACATTTACAGTGGCTGGGAGTAAGGCGAAAGTAGCCTAATGGAGACTATCTCGTAGGTAAAGAAAAGCTTTTTTTTCTGCCTCTTCCTGCGCTCATCAACTGCCATCGGGAGCGCAAGCCAGAACATTTGTCCGGCCTAAAGCAGGGTCCATGAATTCTGCGCGATTCTGGAGTACTCCCAATTGATCTTCCTCTCCACATACCCGGCCATGCACTCCCCTCTAACCTCCGCATTTCACCCATCCCTAGGCACATGCAGCCGAGGCTTCATGAAAGTCGTCGACAGGCTCAAGCCGCCCACCACAACCCTCCTTTCTCCACTCATATGGTGATGAACACAGGCGCCTCATACCGCTGAGACATTAGCACCGGCGCACATGCCACACGTGTGGACCTTTTACCAATCCTTTCAGTTAAACCACGCTTGAAATCACGCTCATCGTGCACGCCGCTCAGACATTCGTGTCAATGCCCTCCACAAATAACTACGTTACAGTAGAATACCAGTTGAACGAACGTCACCTAAACGAAGTACTCAGTTGTGCGGACTTTATTAAAGCCCCATACCAAAGCTTCACTAAACGCCATTCGATCGCCCTTCATTTTGCCGAAGTTCAGTTAGTTCTCATTTAATTTGCACATTTTCCACTGCGTCATCCTGCCTCCAAAGTCATACTGAGCACTTCAACAAGCAGAACTCGCACTTTTTATTGCATATTTTCACTTTGAGCATCACTATTTATTACCGCGTTACATAAAGTGGCCTTAATGCTTTAAAATTAATAGGCTATCAAACAGCCTCCTAACCAGCCGTATCACTAACTGGCTTTGCACGCCTAATCCGCTCCACACTCATAGCCAGGCATAGTCAGCCCTTCAGCCCTGCTTAGCCTTTTAGCTCCAAGAATTGCGCACGTTTGCATGATGGCTAACTATGATCCTGAAGTACATTGGTCTCCTGAATTAATGATCTGCTAAGAGGAAGTGAAGCCAGTTGCTCCCCAAAAGACGTTGGGATGGGTAAGGTTCATGGGAGCTCAATTCCACGGTAGTCCTAAGCTTCGAAAGGCTGCTAAAGGGTAATTTATTCTTCTCTTGCAGATGAGCGCATTGCCAAATAAACGGGTTGTATGATTTGACCCCCGATGTTTCTAGGTGTTAATGGAAACAAGCTCTCAAGCACATATTTCAGTTCAGCGAACATTCACTTTAACCAACGTTTGGCTTAGGTGCGTTGGAGTTCGTTCATAAGAAGTTTCACTGTATATATACGGACTTCCAAATTGCTCTTCCATCCATCCAAAACCGCACCATACCATCAATACAAGCATCGTGCTACAGTGCACGACAGAGAGAGCAGGACCACATTCCCGAAAACAACATTAAATGCACAGAAGATGTTCCGACCACCGGCGGCTGCGTTTCGATGGATGCGGAACGAAGTCGTCCGTCTGCTGTGCAATGCCAGTTCACGGTAAAGATCCCCATGTGGTCCAAAATTGCTCTGCAGCCTCCACTACGGCTTCTCTGTCTCTATATTCACTTTCGCTCCAATCTTCCTCCCTTCCCTTACGACACGGTTCAGGTGTCCACAGAAACAATTGTGACAAATACTGCGCCTTTCCCTTTCTGTGAACCAATTATTAATATTAGTGGTATTTTATAATTATGCAGAGACGACCAAAAAACTAAATATGAACTGCCCGTATTTTGAAGCAGTCCTCATTTTACGTCAGAAGTGCAATAACCTAGATTCTATACGCTATGAGCATTTAAGCGAATTTCTGCTTTACCAGGGATAAACATTCTAGGGGGCAGTTTGGATCATTAAACTGCAATGAGGCGAAACCCTCTATCAAGCAATGGTTTGAAGCATTCCACTAGAGACATCTCTTTCTCTCTGTTTTCACTCCCAACTTTGCGATGACACGATATCGTAAGCTACCAGCTAACATATAAATCCCCGATTTAACCGAGCCGTATGAACGTGCCTGCGTGGCCTAGGGATAGCGTGAATGCAGGGGTCTTTACAGGCTGATACTTATATCACCTTCCCATATGAAAGTGGATGCCTGATTTGGAAGCTCCTGCCAAAAGTGATGCCATGAAGCCATACATCCAGTTAATGCTTGGCCATGTCAGCTGCCGGCTACCGCCTCTAGCGTAACGAAAGCTTTATAGACACATTCTGCTAGTATTAGTAATTAAAGGCCACGGCATTAAAATCTATTACTACTGTTAAATACTAATTGATCCTTTTTTTTCTAATTTACCTGTATGTAACAGCCTCCTTCGTAAAAAGTAGATAAGTGTATACAATGTGCAGCTGTTTGGTCTTTTATTCCGCCCTTAGGAGCTCTGTTTCTATCTTTATGCCTTGCAGTGCAGCAATACCGAACACTAAGTTTGAATATCCTACCTTAGCTTGGAAGCTTTGATATGAAAGCTGCTTGTGCTCTTCGATTTTAACAATGACTCAATCGGTGTAGTATATCCGAAACCAGATAGTTCATTGGTGCGTCAGGTACGACTATTGTAGAGCGCCTACATCTTGTAAGGTGCATCATATACTAGTGATGTACACTCTTCAATTCTGAAGCTTAAGGGAAAACACATTTATCTATAATATACAACAAGAAACCCACGTAACATTATTCTCCACAGTTCAAAAGATAAACATACATTTTCAAAGTGTTATGTTTGCTCATGAGGGAAGTTGTGTAGTCGAATGACAGTACTGAGTATTTGCAGAACAGAAATATATGCATGTTTATTTCATATTGTTTCCTGTAGATTACCAATTATTCAATGATCAGGTTTCATGTTAACTAAAGTGAATTCTTTGGGCTCAACGATACAGGTGTACTTTCTCAACAGCATGTACCTTCAGAGAGCATTTCAGCCAATTGCTCTGAATCGCGCAGCTTTTGTTTGAAATGTGGAAGCGGCAATACATGAAGAGCCGAAAATACGCCCGCTCTCTTTTAATTGTGTCTAGAACATTTTAGGTTAATCTGTTCACCGCTCCAAATCGCTATCAAAAATATAAACACGGCGTCGTCGCTATAGATATATCCCATCATATCGTGTGAAAACAGGTAATCTCTTGGGCTGTAGATATTTAAGGTAGTCAAATGGTTACAGCGAAGATGGCTAACCAGCTTCTTTGGGCAAACCAAAGGGTTCACTCCATAAGCTAAAAGTAAAGCCAATATACCTTCTTCTGCCTAGCATTTTGCTGCCTGCAAAACAAAATAGTTTACATAAAACGCCCGGCAACGTGCGTCACTGTCCTGGCTGCAACCTCCACGTTAGTCTAAAGATAGCAGCTGTGAGATTTCGCCAAGCATAGCACAAAGACCTATCGGAACAAGGGCTAAGTGTTCCCCCGGCACGGACGTCAAATGCATCCGGTGCTGGTGTATCACGCTGCGACAGATGTCATATAAGTAGTATATTTCAGGAACGTGGTTACGGCCGCACATAAAGGCATGTGGCATTGACTATAAGCCATAGCATTGCTCAATAGCATAACATGGAAGTATAAAAACTAGCGTTACGCTCCGAAAGGGTATCCTAACAATAGGACTCTCAATTTCATTCTGACGTCAACACATCTACGTATAAGGTAGCAAAATATTTGGAAACATCATAGGTTCCGTGCTTTTCCATTGCATTTATGCGTTTATTCGCCGTTTTTTTTTGTTTAGCTGTTCATGCTCGTAAAAGATTTGTGGAGGGATAACTCCTCAAATAAGGGTATGATGCGACTATGTTGAAAGCTCCGAAGCATGGCTTCCTTTGCGGATGTTCTTGTGCATGGATTCACTTTTGTACCGGCGCGAACACAATTGTTGTGTCTATTACCTTATACACGATTATTAAAATATAGGCGATACTCCATGAATTAAGATATGCTGCCGCCTGCAACCCCAAGCATGTGTTTTCTGTGAGATCATGCATATACAAATACAAACGTTTATACCTAAATGGAAGAAAAATATAGCACAAGAACCACATCACTTTTAGCAACATAAATCGTAAGTTTGCGTTACTTACCGTCAAGAAATTCTACTCAGTAATTTGGTAAGCTGATCCAATCAGTGTGCCACTAGGCGTGAAAGACTGCTGAAATAAATTGATGCGAATGACGCACGGATAAGATGCGAGTGTGTTGGGTATCAGAATAACGCACTTCAGTAAGAAGCGAAGCTATATCTAATTAGTACGAACAGACCTCCGTGGCCTTGGGATTTATTGTCTCCGATGGTCCTGGTGTGCAGAGTTTGGTTGTGTTCTCACATAGAACTATACTAACTGGAAGTCGAGTTAGCTCGTAATGTCTTAGAACGTTCGAAACAATCAGCACCCTGTAATATAGCCTTCTTCTACCATCTGCAAGATTAGTGCTCGTAATGATTCTCTTGCAATGCCGAAAAGAGATTGTTTGGATATCAGGACCTTTAATGTAGCTCTACCATTATAGAAATGCTGTACTGTATTTATCTCGGCGAGGCATTGTTTTCTGAATCGATGTTTGATAAATAGCGGTGATGGTTTATTTTGTAACTGCGTGATTTTTGGCAGAATTTATCAGTCAAGACACAATTAGATGTTTGCAGCTCATTACAATAAAAAAATTACAAGGTAATAAAAAATGTCCAGTACGACGCTGCCGAACATTGCCACCGAGCGTTAGCTCATTAAACATATGATATTTTAAACGTATATTCTTTTTGTTTTAACCGAGGTCACATCCTCATTTTATGCGGGTTCATGTATAAATCAGGTATCTTCGTTGTAGACCACGTCACGTGTTCGCTATATTAAGGGTGACGTAATATACCTGGTATAATATGTTAGGAGCCAGCAATAAGATAAAACTAGAAAATGAGGGAAGTAGCGCTAACGCCTGAAAACAGAAAAAAAGCATGTCGCACTCGAATGGGTCAAGTGGAGTAGTGGCCGCTCTCCGGTGTCTAGAAGCCTCTTTTGAAAGTCGGACTTGTACACCGTTCTACCAATTCCTTTCTTGTTGGTAGTATCAGCGCCTTGAAGTTTAAAGGGAAAAGCTAGACGAATATGACTGTGATGACAACTACTCGCAGGTCGTGACTAGAAGCTAATCAGTATCTTTATAGTTTTATTTTTCTTTTGTTTTGGGGGTTAATATTTCAAACAACTCAGGCTAAGAGATGCCAGAGTTAAGGACTTTGGAAACTTCGACTGCCAGGGGTTCTCTAACGTGCTAACATTGCACAGTGCACGGCCAACTTTCTTTTCGCCTCCATCAAGAAGCAGCGACAGCAGCCGGGATTCGAGCCACCTGCTTGAGCACAGCAGTCTAGCGTCCAAATAAAATTACCGTGATTGGGGAAGTTACATATTTAGAGGAAACGTATGCAGGGTGTTCTTTTAACCGTTTGCAGGTTCGTATTTTAAACCCAGTGAGAGATAAGTCACGGCGGCATGTGCAGGTGGATTTTACAGCACCTCGACATTATGTGCGGGATAGAGGTCAAAATGTGAAGAAGTTGCGAAGAGGACGAAGTGCACGAGGAACAATCCAGTCAGTGGCATCTTGATCGCTGCGCGTGTTGAATCTGACTGTGTTCGCTGTCGCTTTGTTCGCCGCTGATCTCCTCGGTCCGAGTACCTCAAGCCCAGGCTAGAGTACCATCTTACACTTGGTGGAGGTGCTGGGTAGATCAGCGGCGAACACAGCGACGGCGAATACAGTCAGGATGACGCCGATGCACGTTTCCGCTGCCCCCTTACAGCTGAGGTCGCGAGCCTTTCCTCCGACGATTCCCCGCCATCGCTTCACATTAATGACATGCCGTCAGCGCAGCGGCAAGATCCTTAGATAAATTCTCTCCTTGATTTTATCTCCAATCCTACAGCTGCTTCTCCATCGCCTGCTCTCCGCCGCCATGCACCGCCGCAACTACTCCACCGCCGCAACTACTGCGCAGATGGCCGCAAGTGGTTGCTAGTTATTCCCCGGCAGCTACGTTCGCAAATCTGTGACGATTTCTACGCTGACCCACAATCCGGTCACGCGGGCTTCTTCACGACATACACTCCTCTCCGGCTGCGTTACTACTGGCGGGGCATGTACAACTTCGTACTCAAGTACGTTCGCTCATGCCTCACCTGTCAACATCGCATGCAATATCCTCAACGTTATGCTGGAGAGTTGCTGCCGTTACCCAGCCCACCACACCCTTTCTACCGCGTAGGCATTGATTTGTACGAGCCACTTCCCTACACTTCAGCCGGCAACCACATGGCTATCGTAGCCATTGATCACCTTTACAAGGTATGCAGAAACCGCCGCACTTCCATCTGCCAGAGCGTCAGAAGTAGTTTCCTTCATTTTGCAGCGATATGTTCTTCACCACGGCGCGCCTCGAGAGCTGCTTAGCGACAGAGGACGCGTTTTCTTGAGTGACGTTGTGAAAGCCTTGCTCACCAAGTACAACATTATTCATAGAACCACCTCCCCCTGCCATCCCCAGACTAATGGACTTAATGAGCGTTTTAATCGTACCATTGGCAATATGCTTTCTATGTACGTCGCCTCCAACCACTGAAATTGAGACCTCGTCCTTCCATATGTCACTTACGCTTACAATACCGCAACGCAGACTACTACTGGCTTCTCTCCTTTTTTTCTTCTCTACGGCCGTCACCCCTCTGCTACAATCGACACCATACTCCCGTACCAGCCAGACATATCCAAGTATACTTCTGCGTCTCAAGCCGCCCAGCATGAGGAAAACTGTCGACAAAATTCCCGCGAATTCACGGCTAACACCAAGTACCGCCATAAATCCAACAATGACAGCTAACACTCGACACCAGACTACTCGTCTGGCGCTCTTGTGTGGCTGTGGATACCTTCAAATGCTCCTGGGCTTTCTTAAAAATTTCTTGCTAAATGCCATGGCCCATACCGTGCTCTGGAGCGCACCTGTCCGGTTAATTATGTGGTGGAACCTCCTACGCCGTCTCATGTTTTACGTCGGCGCGGATGCGAGATTGTCACGTCCAGCACCTCAAAGCCTATTACGACCCTTCCGTGTTGCTCAGGCCGTAAGTCGCAAGGATGTCTCCTCTTCGTCCCGCGGGTAATTGTGTAGAGGAAGAAGTGCACGAGTAACATTCCAGTCAGTGGCATCGGGATCACTGCGCGTGCTGGACCTGACTGTGTTCGCTGTCGCTGTGTTCGCCGATGATCTGCCCAGTCCATGTACCTCAAGCGCAGGCTAGAGTACCATCTTACAAAGTAAATAATTAAAAATACGTAAAGAACAATTTAGTGATTATTTTTGCTACAAGTATAATCAGAACATGAATGCCGCGTACCCAAAAGCTGAACCCAGTTTGTAATTTTCATTATCATTAATGCTGTTCGAAATATTTTACGTCAAAATAGGAATTTTTAGCTCCTAAACATGGCTTCCTGCGATGTCCAATTTTAAACTGGCCTCGCTTTGTCCTTTTTATGCAGTAGAAGGAGCGAGTGGCTGGCCGTTAGACCGCAATGCCAGCGAGGCAATTTTAGAATAATGCATTGCGAGAAACCAGCATTATTAGTTAAAATACATATATTTAACATCAAATGTGGGCCGCAAGAAACAAAATATAAAGTGCATTAGTTTTCTTCTGTTAAATATTTACTTAATTACCGAGCTCTATCACGAACATAAAGTCCGCCTTCCTATACAATACACTTTCATGACGCCACAGACATATCCTAGGAAGTGTTTAAAAGAACGGCATGTACACAAATAAAGAAACAAAAAAACACCCTGTAAATACCGTTGTGTCTTACTGGTACTCATAAATTGGGCCGGAAGGTGAAGGCTAACGAAGAGGATTCTCCTAAGTTGATGACAACAGAGAGAGCTTTGCCACGGAAAATAGCAGGTGCAACGTTGAACGATATGTAGTGTGCATACTTGGCCACACAAATAAATCGTTAGCCGTTGTAGCGGAAATCAAGATGAAATAGGCATACGCAGGGCATGTAGCACGGAGAAAGGATAACCGATGGTCCCTGACTGTCACAATATTGATTGAAAAGAAAAACAAGCGTAGTAGAGGAAGGCAGAGATGTCGCAGAGCGGCTTAGATTAAGAAATGATTACAGGCCAAATGGATGCAGCAAACACATGAAAAGATTAATGTAAGGATACGTAAGAGGCATTTGTATCAAACTTTTGTATAGACCCACTGCTGATAATGGCGATGATAAGTCACCTTGTATTTCTTGCCCGATGCCATGGTTTCAAAACGAAACACCGATATTAGCCGCTTGCCCCGATGAGAAACTTTACTGTCTCGACGTTTTCTAATTCATCCTTTACGTTACTTTTTCCTCGTGTGCAGAATCCTAGATACTGAACCCGGCATATCTTGTTCTGTGATTGCGTGTTGACGCTGGTGAAATTCAAAAACGCCGAAGGACCTGAAGAATGAGGCTCGTAGTAATGAACCTGTTATCGTGAAAATAATTTCGAAGCTCAAGGATGTCGCACTTCGTTTTATGTTCTTCCAGTAAAAGCTGATTGGACCTCCTATTTTAAGACAGATTCATTTGCCGGGACTAAGGCGGCAAATGCGCCTTCAGTTTCCATCTTCACCGGGCGGCATTTTAAGAAATAATTTTGTTTGTACCGTCAGCTGCATCTAATAATTATATAAAGGGACATCCTGGGCATACAGATGATTCCCTGCCACGATCGCTTAATGAACGCAGCTCACCTTCGGCACTGAGCGAAATTATGCACGTAGTACAGTAAATAATACACATAATAAATTAAGTGCTTTATG
Source organism: Amblyomma maculatum (assembly GCA_023969395.1). Taxonomy (NCBI): domain Eukaryota; kingdom Metazoa; phylum Arthropoda; class Arachnida; order Ixodida; family Ixodidae; genus Amblyomma; species Amblyomma maculatum. Next base: position 40,687 of record JAJIZL010029838.1, on the reverse strand, counting down.
GCTTCAGGTTCGAATCGAACGGGTGGCAAATGCGCAGATAAGCTTCGCAGCCACTGCAGAGAAGCGCTGCATCATTAATTTGCTTTTCGAAGATGGTATGTAATATGGCATTCTTATAAAAAGAACGAGAATATATACGGAGCTTAAGCTTGAAGCTATGTCTGCAAAGTCCTGGCGTAGTAAAGAGTTATACGTTTGCTGAAATGTATTTAATGTACATCAAATGCACATAAAACATAATGTACATCAAGTGAATAGTGGCTTATAATTATTGGAAAATATTTGTGCTTACACTGGAGGGTAACACGCGAGTCCGTTAAGGGTTTTCGTCTGCCGCCCCTCCCCTCCTGCTCGTTATCGTTCTCGTACATGCAGTTTCCACTTCACGTTTTCATGTACTCCCGATTTGCGTTTCTATTATCTTGCACACAACAATTATAATAAACTCGTAAACTACCACATTGCGTAAAAGATCATTCTACAAACATCAAAATGCACGCCCTAACAAAGACGCAGGAACGGGCTGCCTTAGATTAGGGTAGCGCATCTTGATAGTAGGGCCCCACTTCGATGTCCCTTCCGCGTTCCGGTTTCAAAGATAGTGCTCGATTTGGCAGTTCTTGCAACAAGACAATCGTGTACTCTCGCATTGTCACACCAGGGCACATAATCGGCCACTCGCCGTGTTACTTCCCAAGCAGCTCTTGCCAGAGAGTGGCCAGGGGTTTTTCTGTCACACCGAAAACGTCGAAGCTATGCTGACGGCGAGATTCTGGAGGACAGGGTGTTGGCACCTTCGCGAAGAAAATGTGACTAAGCTGAAGCATAAAATCATCTGTAATGGGTTTCGAATTCCCCGTTTGCTTAAGAGTCTCCGGTTATTACGCGGGTATTAAACAGGCTTTAAAGGCCAATGAAACATATTTATCTTAGAGTGCGTTCATCTCCTGTGGCCAGATATAAGTGACTGTATGTAAACCAAAAGAATTAGCATTCGATAGTTATTTAGAAAATGTTACTTTAAAACTTTGTTTGTAGTTGACATACTAGTCAGATATATATTTTTTGTCCTTACAACAGGAGGCTAAATTTTGAAAGAAAAAATATTATTTTTCTTACGTGGGTCGATTCTTCGGCGTATTGGTGTAAGCTTAGGACTGGTTATGCTCAGCGAAACTATGAAACAAATTGTTGACAAAAGTCCGACTCATACCTTCCCGTCGCCAACAGCAAACTGCACGGTGGAAACGGCTATTCTGCGCGTCTTGCTGGCGTCTTCCGAATGTTGTTATTGTCGTTCCCTAAGTTCATGTTCTTATTCCATTTACCTGCTTATTATTCCTCTTCTATTTTCTCTCCCTGTCTCCTTGTTCACTTCTCATTTGTTGTTCTTGGCATCTTCGCAATATTCTTTCTCGATTTTACCGGCTTCTTCTCCCCCTTCTATCTTCCCCTTTCCTTCGTTTCCACTACTTTTTCTTCTTCCCTTCTTCGCTTTCTTCGTCTTACTCTCTTCTGCGGCCGGAGTAAGTAGTAGCCATAGTTTTGCCGCATGCGCAGTAGTGACTAGCGACGCTTACCGGATAGGCGCCGCTGTCTAGTCCAGTGTACCTTCCGCTACAAACTCACCTTGTGGAAGAGAAACTCGGCTTTGCTCACACCCATCTTAAAACATTATGCCACCTCAAAGCCAAGGTAATCATTGGTTAGGAAGCTTCGCGTGAACCAAAATGAAAGTATTCCTTCTTGGAAGAGTATCAAGCCTGCACAAGCATACACTTCCTTCTAAAATCGTTATAAAATTAGAAGCGTACATTATATTCGCTTTAAGAGTACATACTAAAGTTTGAGCACTCACTGCACCAATTGCGGATACTGTGATGTTACTTTGACCACAACCTATATTTCACTCATTAATAAATTATGCTTACTTTTCGAGCTTGGCATCTTTGAATTAGGGACAAACTGTCAGCTTCAGTCATCCGTTTACGATTCTCGGGACCTTTCTTATGTATCAGTGCTGCTTCCACCAAAAACGTACGTTGCTTTGCTTTAATCGTCCCCAATAGTACCTTGGAATCTCGTCTTCGCTTCAGCCGTCTAGCTATTTCATACCTAGCTTTCTTTTCCACCTCCTCGGCATCCGTTTTATAACGTCCCTCTGATCGTCGAGCACCATTACCACAAGTCACATTCGATTAGATGCAGCTGGTCGAAAGTCAAACGACAAAGTCCCACTTCGGCTAGCCACAGGTCTTCGCACGGGTTCTGATTCAGTGTCACAAAAATGGGTTATTAGTCTAAACCAGGCGCGTTACACTGACTAATCTCCAACCACTAGTCGCTATTGAATCATTGAACGAATCACGCTATCAACCACCTCATTCAATCAAATAACACTGCGTATATTATAAAAAGCCCCTACAAGGTGACTGACATTTTTCCGGCGCCTCCTTTGTCTCTGCTGACGTAAACGCGCAGATGATGATGGCCGACATGAAAGCAGGGGCACCGTCTACCTTGGCGGACACCTATCAGATCTGAAAGTGCAGTTGCTGCCGCATTGCAGAACGGCGCCACCCAAGCGAATTAAATAACTATGAGAACAAAATAATAAACTGATTTCAGCAGCAGCAAGGCTTTTTTTACTTGTTTTTGCATGTTCACAAAAAAAAATCTGCCGCAGCCAAGGACGCGCACGGGAACCAAAAATGCAATCAATGTTGATAAGTGTTGACATGCAAAAGCGTAAGCTGGTATTTCTGAATCCTGAATGCGCCTATCGCCTTGCTTGTGGTGACGCGGGCTATTGACATTTAGTTACTATCCTAGCCTTCCTACCTGCTTTCTTGTACTGCGCTATGGTTCAAATGTACATAAATATTGTAGTGACCACTAATCACTAATAAAATGTACTGCTACACTAGAAACCAAATAAACAACGTGGAATTTGTACCTGTTGGCACCATATAGTTTCTCACTCCTATCTAGAGGGAAAGCTGGGGGCGCTGCATTTCAGCCACCTTAGGCGCACTAAGAATTATGGGCTGGTGTGGTACTTGGTGTGAGAGTTGAATTTTTGCGCAGGCAAATAATCGCGTTACAAAGGTGTCTCCTGCTCCTCCTCATCTTTTTGAGGTGCGAACGTAGAGCACAAATCCCACAGTAGCAAAGGCGGAAAAGCAGCCGACGTCAAAAGCAGGTGCTTTCTGTATTCCAAAATGCCACTAAGAAACTTCCTAAAACAGCTCAGCAACCATATGTATTTTTGAAAACATTGTTTTCTTTTTGATGGGTGCCCATTAGGGGCAAAATATTGGCTTTCGCACTTCTCAAAACTTAGAAAATAGGAGAGAGAACTGTCGCCTATTTTGGATAAGTTTTACACTTGCATCCTATTTCGCTTGCTTTTTGCAATTTATAGAGCCAATTTTAAATTTGAACGTTTTAGTAAACTCCATACATGGCAGCACAGCTTTCTCCCTTGTAAGAATAGGAAAGTCTATGGTCGGTGAATTACAATGCGCATCATGAGCTCGTGGTTTTCTTTTATTGAGTAGTTATCCTCTTCTGCGTCACGAACGTGTTATAATAAAAGTGGCGATCCGTTGCGCTTGCACTAGATTGGCGTCGTCAAGTGAAGCGGACTCATATAAGATGGGTTATTGATGTATTTGTACCATTGCAAAGCATTGCATATCTCTCTGGCCGCTTCCAGTACACGGGTGTATCCCGCTAAGTTTCTTGAGCCGTAATAAGCAGTCAACAGATACTTCGTTCAACCTTACTTCAGGGAAAATGAGAAATTTTCTCGTGCAATATTAGCAATTTACTTTCATTATGAACAATATTGTGATATTCCTTGTACTCAATTTCCAAGGTATGTCAGTCTGTCAGGGGTTCGCTGCAGTAAAAGAAATTAAGTTCCGCGATGACCACCTCCTCATCTGTCGTGAAAGTTAGACTAGATGTTCCGAATAATGTTTTTGATGAAATCAACAATAGAGTGACCATTGGGCCTAAAGATGCCTCCGCCTACATTATAACTATTCAGGTAGAGCAACACGTGCGTTACAACCCAGCAACTCTCAATTTATGTCGGCTTTCTATGCTCACAAAATACTTCAACCTTATCTTTGCTAGGACATTTTCTCGAAGCCCAAACTCATTTACAAATTATTCTTTTGCAGAAAAAAAATACAAGAATAGCATCTACTGCTAGCACAACAAGCAGTACGGAGCTGGGAACTTGCGAAGCAGGGTGAGGAAGCTTGATAAATAGGTTGACTTCCCCGCGTGCTCAGTGCCAAATTAAGCTCGGGGTTTGGTCTTGTTCGAGGCCGTAACATTCACGCCCTGTCAGAGGCAGAAATGTAACTTCAATCCGTAAACACCAAAGGTAATAAAAATAACAAAAATGTAAAACATTGCAACCCATGGTAAAGATGTCTATACCTCTTAGTTTCCGAATAAAAGTATCATGGGTGGATGTCACGTCACGCTCACACCTAACGTTGTCAGTACGCTCGTATACATCTTGCTAGCATATAAAACTTTAGCACACTAACACGACTTTTGTGTTCAAACAGTTCCCAAAGTTTCTGTTAATTGTCCCACAAAACTGTAAAAAATGAATACTCTTAAAGGGGTTTTCAATTGTCTAACTCGTACCCTTGCACCTGGCTCGCAGAGATATTTCGCGCTTCAAAAGCATCTTTCCGCGGGGAGATGTCACGGTACAAAACACGCGAAAATTCAAAAACACAAGCTTGAGGTGTTAGGGCACATGAGCGTTGCTTGCCCCCTATACCCATGAGGTAACAAAATATGCGCGGGGGCAGAATTTCGGGCTATGTTTAGCATTTACTTTAGCATTTTTGATGTGTACTGATTGCGATAACTATCTAATGAATGAACCTTTAATATCGGAACTCTTCATGCCAGTGAACAGGCCCTGTGCACCTACAAAATATAATTACCGGTGAGAAAACATGTCTTATGCAGAAATATGGGAAAAATTATTACCAAATTACATCCACACAAAAACAACAGGAAGCTTCAGCAACAGTATAGGATAACAAGCGCAAATAACGTCACGGGAACACAAGAGAAGAGGACGACACAACCGGCGCTCATTTTGAACAATGGTTATTTTGATGAGCACACATCCATATATATATCACAAGTGCCACACACACACACATCACTTCTGCCCACTGCAATGCACATGCTTTTGCGCACTCCAGAAAATTCAGCACTATATATTTAACGTATCAAATTCTTTTGCTCTTAGCTGGAGATACATTTTGCTGATGCACTGTTCTTGCAATCTAGCTATCTGAGCGGCATCTATCTCAAGCACCAGCTGTTCAATATTATTTCACACCCTTTCCAACTTTTAAGTTCTGCAGCTTATGTTTTTGACGGGCAATCTCTCATATCAATTCAGATATGCCTTCACCTTTGATCGATGTTATTTTTTGAGCTTTCTCAATCGTTCGTTCGTATATCTACCTAATTTACCAACATACTTTCGCATTTCAGAAGTATTGAATGCATGACGCATTCTGTACATTCCAAAAACGTAATCTGGTCGCTTAGTTTGCACTTTTGCTGCTCTGCTGTATATTCAGAATTTACGCGTCGGGAAAGCCTCTTTATTTTTCCCGCATGTTGAGCGCAAAATTCACACCACTCGCCCATCCACTATTTTTTTCAGGCGGTGGCAAAGGTTGTGCACATAAAGCATGACCACAAACCTTCGCTCATTTTTCAGCTGTCCCCTCTCGCGACCTAGCTCGCCTCTGGCATGATCCCATTTTAGCTTATAATTTACCGTTAGGCGACCGCAACAAGAATGTGTGAGAGGCAACCAGATCCCAAAATGCGGTCAAAACTAGTGAAAAGAGCCATCGCAAGCCTCTGCTTACTCATTGGGCTGAAGAGGCCGTGCATTCACGCAACAAAACCGAGTTTTCGTTGCCCATTTGACCAATTTGTGGGAGTATGGCTACCCCTCGTACTTTCTTGTGTCGGTCACCAAGCGGCAAACAAGGTCGCGAGAAGCTGGAAAACGAACAATGGAGTGTGACCCTGTGCATAATATTTCCCACGGCCTGAAAAAGTTTGGCCTCAGAACGGTTGTGTATGATGTACTCATCGACTGGGAAAGACTACAGAGCTTTTGCTGATGCGTAAATGCTGACGAAACGGTAGAGCAGCAAGAGTGTAAAATAAACCACCAGATTCATTTCGTGGAAGGCCCAGAAGGCGTTGTGTATTCAATACCTCTGGACTGTGGAAGAAAGTATAATGGGGAACAGGTAGATGTAAGAACGAACTTGTTGTGGACGTGTCCATCAACGACTCACATTAGACAACGAATACTCATGAAGGTGGGCCTGCGATGGAATCGTGATTGTGATTACGAGATGTGGACAATAGACAATCGCTACACTGCCAGCCTTTACGAATACATAAGCGCAACTGAACTTCACTCCTTCTTTTAACTTTCTATCTCCTGCATCCCATTCCCCCTTTCTAAATTCATGCCTTGTAGTAAACTTTTCGAAAAAAAAATGAACGAACAATTCACAGAGGTGAAAAATAACATCGAACAAAAGTGAAGGCATATCGGAATTCATGTCAGAGATTTCCCGTCAAAAACTTGCGCCACTAAACTTGTACTTTTCTAAGTGTTTGAAAAACTTAATGAACAGCTGGCGCGTGAGATGATCAAGACAGCTGAGATAGGTAGACAGTGCATTAGCAAAACGTCACTGCAGCTAACAAAAAAGAACTCGATTTGTTTAATGTATATTGCTCCATTTTCTGGAGTATGCAGAAGCGTGTGTATTGCGGTGGGCAGAAGAGACCTGTGCGGGGCATGTGCGATGGTGTGTATATAGATTCTCAAAATAAACAGTGAAAGTCATCTCTAGTTGTGTCGTCTTCTTCCCTTGTGTTCCAGCCACGTTGTTGGCGCTGTTAACCTATAATGAATCAATAAGACCAATCTGCTGTTAAGCAACAGACTTCCTTATTGCTTTCTAAGGAACAATGTATCCATCTAAAAAAATGTTCTAACAACCAGTCCATACAAGTGTGGGACACATAATAAGAGTAATAGAGGAATAATATTATGGTGTGATTAAAATAAACATTCGTAGGGCTTACAGTCTCCTCTCAGAATGAGTAAACTTAAAAATCCTTACATAAAGGTAGAATAAAATTTATTTTGCAAATATTGTGCTAGAATAGAGATTAGTAACCGCTTGCGCTTGGCAGAATCTGTTCAATCCTTTGTGTAGCATATAATCGATCTTCAGTAATACATGCATTTTGCCGCCATAACTAAACAGCAATATTTCAAAAATGCATATTGACATTGCTGAATATCTGTAATTCTGTCATTACAGCCGTATTCACAAGTTGCAGCATATTCATCCTCCTGCTATTCAGACGAGTTATTGCATGGGCGGTTCAGGATGTCTTGAAAAGAATGGCAGACATGACAGCATTCCTGCATTTTGTACAAAAGACCAAGACATTTTTCATCAGTGCACACTGCTCAACAATCAATCTTTTTGGCAGAAAAACAAGTGTGGTGCTAGCCGTCAGTATACCGGTAGGAAATCTCCCAACAATCCATGTTCAATAGTCGGCGTTTAAAGCCTGATAAAATATACAATTATTGTGATGTGAACTCTTTTATAACACGACGATTATGCTATTGGTCGCAATAAATACCACTAGCATTCAGAAATGGATTCAAGGGATTCTTGTGTTCTTGTGGGTTTATGGAAATTGTTACGAAGTCGCACATATTTAAGCTAATGTTTTCGTTTGAAAGCTTTAAGCATTCTTCGTGAATAATCAATTTTTTTTATAGCAATTTGAAATCCAGTTTGCATTTATTTCTATTACGGCACTCCAATTAGCACAACAAAATTTTCCCAGCAGCCAGTTACTCATATTTTGATGGTCATAGAGAAATAATTAAGGGGAGGTTATTCGGAGTTTTGAGGTTAGGAGATGAAGAAATTGAAATAAACGTTTTTCTAATGGCTAGTCTGCATGCTAAATTACCTGCATCTTGGACACCGGGCTCGTGATTACAAATATGCGATTACATGGCTACCTACGCATGAGGCCTGCCCACAAAAAGCAATTCTCATAATTCCTAGGTGATTGGCCATATCCTGCATTCACATTTGAAGCCACCAGCTGACCTTTAGCAGAATTTACTGGCAACAGTGCGTCGAGCACATACGACAGCGGTGGTGACAACCGTAGATGTTGATATAATAGAATGCTGGTTTGCATTAGAGCAGCGATGGGATAATATATACCCATTAAAATTATTGCAAATATGTAAAGTTTTCTCTGTTCCTATTGTGTAAAAGCACATCATCACAACTTACGAACTGTTTTTGTTATTTCATCAAACTCTACTTCGCATCTGTTATGCGAATGCAAGCTTAACTGCTTATGCAATTTTAAATATCCAAAAATGTGCCTATGCCTTGTGCTGCGAGAATAATAGTAATCCTGTGAATATACAGACTACCAGTCCATTATTTGGAGCCAACTCGATTTCATTAATTTCAAGGAAGAACCCTGTTACCTAATTATATCGAGAGCAGAGCATACTGAGCTAGCGAAGTTACCCCAAAAACACTCAAACGCAAGCATAATTTACACTCAGGAGACAAAATGACAACAAATAATTACAAACTTCAGAACAGAGACTTGTGATAAATTATATACATCAGCGTAATCACGTAGCTGCAGCAAGATAATAAACCGTGTTTTGTATAATGAAGGGCTCTTTATTCCCGTAGTAAGGATGAAGAATAATCTCAGATGAATAATTATTATTACGGAATGCTCATTGGATACAAACAAAAAATATAAGCGCACCGAACACAAATGAACATATTCAGGAAAATAGATATGGGCAACAAATATCATATCAAAAGCAATATCAATCCCAGCAAAAACAAAATAGTAAAATAAATTGTACTAGCATATTTTGCAAATAAATGGTATCAAGAGGTATTATGTTAATATAAATTATGCTTCAAAACGAAATCACCCTAGACGCTATAAGGTGGAATAAAAGCATAAGAAAAAATAAAAAATCTTGGGTACAGCCACATGTCTGTAATTAACTCCCGTCATAACTTTTTTATTACAATCTAAACGTCTGCCTTGCTAATATGCTTTCCATTTTTTAATCAGCAGCTACGAATGTCACAGTACTCCCCTCGTGCCTGCGTTATGATTTTTCCTTTTCATTTCATCTAATTTTCTCCCGTCTTCACTAACATTCATTTTATTTGGTGATATCAATATACATTCCAACAAATATCTCTGCACACAACTTTTTGCCCGATCGTCCTGTGTGGGTATGTGCCATTAATTTAGAGGGAAACAACAACAACAATGTGGTAAAGGCAACGCTGGTAAAGTCATTACCAGTACTGGTAACATAGCAGATTTTTTCACGCTTATAAACTAGCCGAATCGATTCTGCCGATAATGAGAGAAGCATTGGTAAGGAGAAACTTAGCCCTCCACCAGCAAAGAAAACGTTTCGAAGTAAACAGAGCTGTGGAAACAATTCAAACAAAGAAACCTGCTGCTCAAAATCTGCTAGAAGCAGAAATGTTGAAAAACGGATGAGGCGATTGTGCTGGAAATATTGGAAAGTCAAAAAGGCCCGGACGAAAGGTAAACCGTTTACCATGCCTGATGCTTCTCTCACCTTTCAATAGGCTGTTAGATGTAAAATATTTTTCAACGTTTGGTTGTCGTTAGTGGTAGCACGTCGGAATAAGTGACGAGAAGTAGCATGAAGCAGGTAGATGCAAAGCACTTGATGTCGTTCAATTATTATCGAACTTTATGCTAAATATTTTGCGTTGAGCATCGGCAGTGCCCATACTATATTGAAATTAAATTTTAAATTTACTATAAATATTGCTCACGAACCATTACAGTTGTCTCGCCCTGGATTGCATATTAAAACATCGCTACAAGCATCCTCTACATGCCAAAGAAGAATTTGCCCAGAAGCGTCTTTAGAACGGCCGGTTTGCCTTCTTTTGACAATCCTTTTAAACAAATTGTAGTACTGAAATATTTTTGGAGTAGTGCATACAGGCACATAAACACGAAACCGGTACCGTTGAGACATGTTCATCGTATCTTAAACCGAGAGTGCGCACTCACTACGGTAAAGCAACAAGACGCTATTATGTTCCAGCTATCTTGAATGAACTACCGGACGATCTATTTTCTTTGACCACCCGCAAAACACTGAGAGTTGCTGTTCAAGCGTTAGAGAACCTTTAATGTGTTGTGATGTTATCAGTGCAGTTTTGATAATATGTTGTGCCAAATGTGTATTTTTGTTTCCTTGTTTTTTTCTCCTATCTTTTTTATTTTTTTTTTGCCTCTGATGGAGTATGGATGCAGCGCGTACATTGCCGCGGCTGCCTGTTGACGCCGCACAAGCCCGCTTGTGGCTTCGGCACTTCTGTTTCTGTATCCTGTTTTCAATATACTAAATAAATATTAATAATAATATTATTATAAAAAAGCGCACTTATGCATCGATGTTTCGAGTGGTACCGTAGATGCATAAGGTATTTATATGATTAGAAATCATTTGATCTTGTGAGACAATTCACCAAAACATTTAATGTTCCACCTTATAGAGGTCGTGGACACTGTGCCCAAAGGTCTCCAACGCAAGCGCCAGAGATATGACTGCAATCAAGCAAATGAGTCCTACCAGTATTTCAGCCCCTTCATGAATCACTGCCTTGTCGTGGCGGAGGGGCTTGCGAAACTCGATGAAGTCGTGAGCTCTGCTGTGTAGGGCCACCCAAGATAGACAGGTCACGGCAGAGAGTTCTGACAAAATGTGATTCACTGGAGAAGGTAATGGCAACCCACTCCAGTATTTCCTGCCAAGAAAACCCTATGGCCAGTCACAATACCATTATCGATATGGCGCCGGAAGATGAGCCCCGCAGGTTGGAAGGCGTCCCACATGTTACTGGGGATGAACAAAGGGCGATTCCTAGTAGCTCCAGGACGAATGAAGCGGCTGGGCTAAAGCCAAAAGGACGCTCAGTTGTGGATGTGTCGGGAAGCGACCGGAAAGTCCGATGTTGCAAGGAGATATATCACATAGCAACATGGAATGTAAGATCTATGACGCAAGGTAAACTGGATATCGTCAAGCGAGAAATGGACAGATTGAACATTGATATTTTGGGTATCAGCGAGCTCAAGTGGACCGGAATGGGAGAATTTAACTCCGGCGACCATTATGTCTTTTATTGTGGGCACGAATCCAAGAGAAGGAATGGGGTCGCTCTCATAGTAAACAGAAGAATGGGCAAAGCAGTGCTAGGGTACAACCCCAAAAACGACCGAATGATTTCACTTCGGATCCAAGGTCACCCTTTCAACATAACAGTTATCCAAGTCTATGCACCGACCACTGCTGCTGAAGAAGCTGACGTTGAGAGATTTTATGCGGACCTACAATGCCTTCTAGACAGCACCCCATCATCAGACGTTGTTTTTCTCATAGGAGACTGGAATGCTAAGGTCGGGAGCGAAGAAATATCCGGAATTACAGGCAAGTTCGGTCTTGGTGAGCCAAATGAAGCTGGGCAGAGGCTAGTAGAGTTCTGTCAAGAAAACAACCTGACCATAGCGAATACTCATTTTCAACAGCACAAGAGGCGCCTGTACACATGGATTTCACCGGACGGTCTGTACAGTAATCAGATCGATTATATTATTTGCCGGCAGAGATGGAGAAGCGCTATACCAGCAGTAAAAACAAGGCCTGGGGCCGATTGTGGCACCGATCATCAGCTTCTTGTTGCCAAAATTAAGCTTCGATTGAGGAAAACGCAGAAAACTAGAAGGCCTTTCAGGTATGATCTGGACCAGATTCCATTAGAATATGCTGTGGAAGTGAGGAATCGATTTCAAGAATTAGATCTAGAAGACAAAGAGCCCGAAGAGATGTGGACTGATGTTCGTGATATAATACAAGAAGTTACTACTAAGGTAGTTCCAAAGCAAAAGAAATGCAAAAAAGCAAACTGGCTATCTGAAGAGGCTTTGCAAATAGCTGAGGAAAGGAGGATGGCAAAAGGTATGGGGGAAAGAGAAAGATACAAGGCTCTCAATGCGGATTTTCAGAAAATAGCAAGGAGAGATAAGAATGCCTTCCTGAACATACAGTGTCAAGCAGTTGAGGACAACAGCCAATTAAGGAACACAAGAGCTCTGTAGAAGACAATCAAAGATATCAAAGGAAGCTTCTGTGCTAAGCTGGGCGTGATAAAGGACAAACGAGGCAAGGACCTCACTGAAGCCTCAGAGATAAAGAAGAGGTGGCAGGAATACACAGAAGAACTGTATAAGAAGGACCCGGATGTGCAAACCCAACATAGGGCGGTTGTGATTACTGATCTCGAGCCGGGCATCCTGAAGAGTGAAGTTGAATGGGCCTTAGCCAGCCTTGCTAAAAACAAAGCTAGCGGAATTGATGGTATTCCAGCTGAGTTGCTTCAAAACCTCAACCACGACGCTGTTAACACACTGCATACATTATGTCAAAAGATTTGGACAACCCTGCAGTG